>VWYI01051257.1:0-11221 GCA_013399455.1 Anthoscopus minutus
GTTATGGCAAATTCCTTTCCCCAAGCAACCCCAGTTATGAGTGTGTCCTGCTCTGAAGTCGTAAGAAGCAAACCAGCCCACAGCTGCACCCACCTTCCCTTTTACCTGCCCACTTTCCCCCAGAACCCAGCCAAACTCTTTGTCTTCTCAAGCACCCAGTAAGTACCAACCATCAGGTTTCCCCGCAGCTAATGGGGAAAATTCTATAGGTGAGAAGGAACAAAAGGAAGGACTCCTAACCCCCAATACACACCTAAGAGCAAGGGAAACAGCTAAATCAATATATTTGCTGTAGAATTAGTTTTGCTCCAGTTTATATATCTACACAGAACCTTGAATTATCTTAGACCAAATGTGCATAAAACCACAGCAAAACAGTGGTATGGAAAGCCAACGTTAATATAAACTGTGACTCAAAAAAAGTTCCCTCTATATAAATAATAAAAAATATTTTTGCATTGCTGTCTTTCTGGAGTTTTATATAGTTGCTTCATTGGTCAGTTACTCAAAGAAGATTAGGAAATCCCAATCATCTTGACTTTCCTTATAAGCAACTAATAAAGCCAAACCCATTTTTCAGCTAATATCAGGATCCTGTCAGGTCTTTCAAACCAATGAATGGAAGTGAAAAGTTGCCATGGTTGAACCAACTACTCACTGCCCCGGCCTCCACAGTTAGGTGGGGTGGAGAAATGTAAAAACAAAGGTGAAACCCATGGGTTGAGATAAAACAATTTAGTAATCCAAACTAATCAAAATATAGTCTAAAAGGATTTAAAGAGCCCAGCTGCCTGTCTCAAACCTTGTCAAGGCCACAGAAGGAATTTTCAATAAGATAAACCACCATAGTAGGATCTTGAGACAAGCACAGAAGGGAGTGTCAAGAAGGTCCTAATTCAAGGCCTAGTAGAGGTTAGATCTAGTTAACATTTCCTGATTAATATACCCAGGCAAAAATTCTCACAGTAGCAAACTGAGTGAAAGGAAGCAACTGCTCATACACTTGTCAACAGTTAAAGTTAGGGGTCAGATGGCATCTGCAACCACCACCAACCACCACCAACCACCAAAGCATTCCCAGACTCAGTTCTGGGGTCTTCTACCAGAGGACTGCATACAATCCACAGTGTTACAACAGACAGTAACCTGAGCATTCCTAACTGAACCTGAATGTACATTAACCCACTGAACTTTATGGTATGGGCTATGACCATCATTTCAGCCAATGGAATTTGAAAGAGCAAAAATCAAGTATCACCACTGGACACACATGCGGTGATAGCTTTCCTCTCCATCTATTTTATCCTTTCTTTCTTCCTTTTTTTTTCCTTTTCCTAATATATTTTATTACGGGATATCTTCATAGTTTTATATTGGTATATTTCTAGAGATAATAAAAAGTGGCTAAATACCTCCTTTCCACTGCAAGGAAATAGTTCTAAAATAAACCAGCCATGGTCATTCAGTGTCATTTTACTCTAAATCATCCCAAGGGATCTATTAACAAGAACCTCAGTTGCCTCACCTCAGGGGCAG
Organism: Anthoscopus minutus; assembly: GCA_013399455.1. Taxonomy (NCBI): domain Eukaryota; kingdom Metazoa; phylum Chordata; class Aves; order Passeriformes; family Paridae; genus Anthoscopus; species Anthoscopus minutus. Next base: position 1,537 of record VWYI01051257.1, read on the forward strand.
ATTGTACCGTCATCATCGTTATCATTTAAGGACAGAGACAGACCAAGTGGAAGAAAAACAAAGGCAGACAAGTGATGGTCAATGCAATCACTCACCACCCACTGACCAATGCCCACCTCATGTCCCAGCAGGAATAAGCAGCTCCTAACCAATTCCCTCCAATTTATATTCTGAGCATGAAGTTCTATGGTATGGAATATCCACCCAGCCTGTTTAGGTCACCAGTTCAGGTCAGGGTGGGCTGTGTTTCAGCTTCTTGTGCATCTGCTCACTGGCAGAGCATGAGACCGTGAAAAGTCCATGACTTGGGTAAGCATGACTTAACAACACCAAAAATAGCAACATGTTATGAACATTATTCTCATGCTGAATCCAAAACACAGACCTATACGACTTATCAAGAGGAGCACTAACTCTATTCCAGCCCAAACCAGGACACCTGTTTAAGACTTTTATGCCTGATACTGAAATCGTCTGTGTACTTCTTGTAGGAAAGCAGAGAAGGCAGCTTTGTATATCTGGGTTTACTTTTATGTGCACTATTTAAAAATTATATCAGATAATGAATTATAGACAAATCCATCATATCATTTAATAAGCTAGCATTATAAAACAATTAACATCTTTAGTCTCTGCCATATAAAATTATCCAATATGGCTTAGCAATTCATCACCATATACAGAGAATGTAAGCTGTTTCTAAAGAGTTATCCCTTTCTTATACAGCTTAATTTACACACTATTCCAGTGTTTTAAGAGAAAACAGCAGGCTTTTAACTTTCAATCACTTTTCATAGCTATTTAAAATTTCAGATACCTTTAACTTTTGCTGACTTCCTCAGCAGGGACTGCAATGCTCATTTAGTTCCCTTTTTCATTAAGAATTGGGAGCTACATTAGCCCTAAAGCCTAAACAAAATGATGGCTTACAAACATAAAAGTTTAAAAATCCTCTGTCCTTGGGATATTAGAGGCACAAAACAACAAAATCCTCCTTGGAAAAAAAGAAGAAAAGGTTCATAAGAAGTAACATAATTAATGCAGAAACTGAAACAAACATTCATATTTAAAAACAAATTTAGGTATGAATAACCTTATACTTTTTTTGCTTTCAATTTATTCACAGGTCATTAAATCCATTAAGCTGATTTTCTCTAGATTTTTTTTTATTCTGAATGATTGCTTACACCCTCACAAAATTACTTTTAAAATCATTAAACCCAATATGTTTTCTTTTATGATTGTTTAAATAGTATAGTGCACTGGGCATTGAAGCATTTGCAAGTAAGAATAATAAATTAAATAGTCTAAAGTTTAATAAGTTGGTAATTTTTTCTGGGTACATACCTGTCAGTCAAAAGAATTCAGCATTTCAATGAAGGCACTTAGTAACTGAAGGCTTACATAAATGCTTATTTATTAATTTACATCTTTGTAACACTTGGAATTAGAGGCATTCAGAAAGATGTGTTTGCTGCTAAGGAAAGGCAGTGATAATGCTCAGTGGGTTCCACTAAAGGGCATTAGCAAAAGTAAAAGCATGTTCTTTTCAATTTATAAAGCACTTTATCCTAAATTCGGAGTGAATAAGCCAATAATTGCTTAGATAAAACATCTTGATGGTTTGTTTCATAAATATTCATAGTATTGTCTGTCATAGTATTGTCATAGACTGTCAACAGGTCTCCATGGCTTTGACATACTGTCCACAGCAGATCCTTTTCCAAACAAGTTTGGCCTGCATTTCATTTAAACAAAGTAGATTTGCCATTGATGTGAGCAAAACTTTGATGAAATCTCCAATAATTAACCTTGAATCACATTTGTAAATGGGACAGGGTTTGTACTTGTTCAGAAACATGCAATACTCTTCTGCCTGGAACAGCTTTTTAATTGCAGCTTTAATGAGTCTTACATGGACTACACTTTCATGAAAAATAAGACTCATAGAGATTCCATCAATTTGTCTCGTCATCATGACATGTAATTTCTTCTTCAGAAATACTGCATAACCATGGCTCAAAAAAATTTCTGGTTCTTTCCCCCATACCTCCCAAAGGAAGTCTGTTCATTTTCCTAGTTAAATTCAGCTAATATGACTATCTCCAGTTTAAAAAGTTATTTAAATGCCTCTTTTTCACTCTTCAGGCAATTTGGTCCTCTGATCAATTTAGTGTCCAAACAATAAACACAGTTTTTGAGTTAGGAAAAAAACCTGACTATGCCAAGAATAAATGTTTGGAATCATTTGCTTAAAATAATTTTGTTTGGAAATAAGTTACGGTTATTTAAGAGTTATATAAATTAACAAACTAAGTGACTTAGCTAACGATAGAGCACATTTTTCCATAATTTGTATTACTTTTGGGAATACCCTTTTCAAATTGTTAAAACTCACATAGTTTATAAATTTGGTGGGGGTCAGTCACTCTTCCCAGGTAACAAATGATAGATTGAAAGGAAATGGCCTCAATTTGCAACAGGGAAGCAATTTTTTTATTAAGAAAAAATTCTTTACTGAAAGGGTTATCAAGCAGGGTGACCACGGAGGTGGCTGAGTCCCCATCCCTGGAATTATTCAAAAGACGTATATACATAGCACTTGGGAACATGGTTTAATGGTAGGCTTGGTAGTGTTTACAGCTGCAGCTCATGATTTAAAGCGAATTTCTAACCTAAACGGGTCTATAAATCTATGCTTCTATATCATGGGTGTATAAGTAATGTCATTCTAAAAATATTGATACTCTCTCCCATACAATACTCAGTGTGTATCTGTGTTGGAGAAGATGAGGTTGAGAAGATGAATGGATTATATCCTAATTTTTGAGCACTCAATATCTAATCATACAGGTTCTATTGTATATGCATGCATATATGGAATATTATATATACAAGGTACATAAATAAGTACACATATGTAGAGGTGTATAATATATATTCATTCCATGAATAATAGCCATTTCCATGTGTAATATTAGTTGAAAAAATAATTAACACCAAGCGTCTTTTTAACCTCAAAAGAAGGGAAAATTATCTTTAATAGTTCTGCATAACAAATATGCCAGTCAGGGGTTACTTATATTTAAAGTTCATCAAAAGAGAATCTGGAGTCAGAGGGCCTTCACATTAGAAGAAACTAAACAACATAAGTAAGCAAGACTGTGACTTGAACGCAAAATTTCCAATCTGTAGTTCAGAAAGTATAATGAGCAGGTAATGTGAAAGAGGAAGCAATCCCAGGGAAGTTTTTGTCTAAGGGATAATACTTACAGAATTACTATAAATAGCTTTTGTCCTGGTTTAGGGTAAATTTGGGAAGAAGCTTCCCAAGGAGTCCCTCTAGAAAGTAGATTCAAGCAGCCCCTCCCCCAACTCGTTCAGGAAAATATTTCCTTGGACAAAAGTGGACGAAACTGTTTATTTAACAAGCAAGGTATTCACAAGCATAAAAAATGAATGATATTAAAAAATAAAACCTATCACTGTTCTGAAGAGATGGCAAATTCAGAAAGTCCTTGTCGTGGGGGGTAGCTCGGCTTGCTAAATCTCTGGAAAATGCAGCATCCCGGGCCCCAATGGGCCACAGGTGCGAGCTCCTGGTGTTTTTCTGAATTTTTAGTCCAGAGTAGGGCTGATCACTTCCAAGAAAAAGAAAAGCCATAGTCCAGGGAACTTTTCTGCCTCAGCAAGCTAAAAAAACTAACTAAAAAGCAGAGAGCTCTCTCCCACTGTCCATGCTGCAGACAACACAGTCCAGGAGAAGGAATGAGGAGGAGCAAGTGCAGTTTCTGAAAAAAAACTGTGAGCTTCTTTCTGCCCCTGCTCTTCACTATGGGAACCAGTCTTCAAGGTACGGAACTTCATATCCTGCAAAAACAGAACAGATTCAAGAATGGGGATGCAAGAATCATAACGTAACCCTAGGACAGCTTTTAAAGTTAATTCAATGCTGGGACATACCTAAAGTATTACATAACCACAAAAAATTATTACAAATATTGAAATATTATAAACCTTGTTCCACCTTTTATATCAAGATAAAAGACACAAAACCACCACAAAAAGACAAAAAAAATTCCAGAAAGTATTGTATTTTGAAATTTGTAATCTTATCATACCAACTTTTGTCTGACATTTATCGTGATTTGCATTGACATGACAAAGAGGGCATGGTAAATACGAATAATCACTCAAAGGAGTAGGACTTTTGAAACAAGATCGACATGCACAGCAATATAAAGATCAGCTTTTTCGAACAGGGACTGCATCTGTTAGATATTTATGATTATAAAATATATTTTTCCCACTTCTAATTATTTGCCTATTTTAATTACTTTAAAGCAAATAAATTCTTTCTTGTATTGCTGGCTTCCAGTCTGATGATATAAAATGTATCTGTTAACATTTTTATTTATCAACAAATAATAGATAACTTTGCTTTTACTGAACTGTCACAATCAATTATTAATTTGACAGCAATGTTTAGTAGCCTCAGAGAATACTGTGTACTTTTTGTTCAAGGCACAAATATACAATGTCACATAGCTAATAGCAGCCCAGAATAACCTAAATAGGAATGACAGGAGTCGAGCAGATGCAAACAAGGTCTAAAGGCATCAATCAAGTGATGGAAATAAGAAATATAGCATTGATTTTTTTTTTAAATAGGAGTTTGTGGTCATGGTTCTGCCAGCATGTGGTTCTTGGAATCCTGCAAAAATGAGGTATTCCAAAGCCTGGTCAACTTCTTGGAACATACAGATTTCTGTATCTATTTTAAAAAAATCACAAGAACAAACAAACAAAAAAACACCAGACCCAAACAACACTAACTAAAAAGAAAAGGGTTTTGCTTTTTTCAAGCTGCACGGGCAACTTGGAGATGACTGGCACAAGGTAAGTTGTTAGTTGTGCATGGAGTGTTTCCTGCATACATTCACTGGTTCTCAGCTGAACGCAAATATGTGTTGGAATCTAAGGACACTCTGAAGTCAGAAAGCAGAGGAACACTAGGTTGTGTTCACTCAAGGTTAGAGAGAAATAAAACAACTTTGAATAGACCATTAATTTGTCCAGAAGTCTGAAAATAGCAAACTCAGGAATTCTACCCAGTCTGATGATAAGTAAGCCAAAATATACAACAAGCAAGATCATGGTCATGAAGACAAGAAGAAGCACTAAATATCTCTTGCAAGAGAGGAAATTGTAGAAGAAATCAGGAGAGACATTTAGGACTGCAGTTCATCTGAAAAACACATTGACCAGAGGGAAGGTTTTCTTCACAGGTATTTTAGAGAAGAGAAGCCATTAATTTAGATATTCTCCTTTTTCAGACGGACAATCCTATCTGCTACTGCTAGGCATCCAGACTGTCTCTTGCCTGTGAAGATGATTTCTCTGCACAGTATATGTTACTAAATAGGCCTCATCCCTGGCAAGTGTTCAAGGCCAGGCTGGAGAGAACTCTGAGCAACCTGGTCAAGTGGAAAGTGTCCCTGCCCATGGCGGGAAGTTGGAATGAGATGATCCAACTCTTTAAGGTCCCTTCCAACCCAGGGCATTCAGTGATGATTCTGTGAGTACATGGCACTATTGAATGCTAAAGTATGTCAACAAGCTGAATAAAATTATCCATGGCAAACATCAAGGTTTCTGTGCTGTCAAGAATTATCTTGGTAGTCAGTTAGTCCTGCCATCAGATCATTAAAATGGATTTCCTTTAAAGACAATAATAAACTAATAGATGAGTGATTCTGACTCATCAGTCATTACCAATATTTGTGGAAAAATTTCCTTGTGTAAGCTGCTTGGCCTACAAAAAGTAGTTATTTTCAAATGGCAAAAATTTATGATGCAACATAGAATTTGAAGCACATGAAAGCAAATATTTAATATAGTGGGCAATAAGCCAGCAAACAACTCTTCTGTGCTTCTCAGAAAGACAAACAGTGAAAACAGCACTTGGGATCTCTATCCATTTGGCCTCTCAAATAAAATGTAACAAGCAAGCCACTCTAGCTCATAGGCCAGATGTTCTTGAAGTTTTAAGGTAAACAGATTTTTTAACTGCTCAGTCTTCCCTTAATCTGGCATGCTGAGGCTTTCCAAGCTGATACAGACTGTGTGACATCACTGTCCACAGGTATAGGTTCTGAGACCTCATGACTTTCACCAGATCTAAGGCCAATTAGCACTTACCCTGGCCTGTGTGCTCTCCCTGCCCCAAACATGACAGAAGAGTGAAGTTACCAATAGTTATACAGGGTCTGTTGTTTCTTTTCCCAGTCAATAACAAATGTGTCTACTCAGAGTTGAGTCGGACATGTATCTGGGCAGTGCTGGGGGGTAGCTCTCACACCTTCTCACTCAGTGTTTATAATGGACTGTGTAGAGCACCATCACACAGTCCATTGTAAACACTGGCCACGCTGCAGTATTACAGAAACCACTCTATGTCTTCAACAGTGCACCAAAGCAAAATTTCTATAATTAATTATTTCCGTTTCCATGCCACTGACATGTTTTTCAAAGGAGAACTCCAAACTACTGAAACAATGGCACACCCGGAACATAACAGAATTATATGCTGAGTATAATCAGGGGAAAAAAAACCCCATCACAAAACACAAAAAAAACCCAAACCAAAAACAAACAAAGAAACAAAAATCCACGGGAAAAGAATTCATTGCTGTACTTGACAAATTTACAATACTCAGGATTCATAAGCAGAACCCAGCATTGCAAAACTTGATTGCAGAATCTGTTAGTATATCTGTTTGTGTTTTTGTAAGTTAAATGCAAAATTAGTTTGTAGTAATTTGACAAGCCTCGAACATTACAAGAGAACTTGAAGGCATACATACTACTTTTGTTGAATAGCAAAAACACAGCAATATATTCAGCTGCATTCTGTTTCAATCATCTTATTTGTGGTATTAGGGTCTCACGGACAGGTTTTGGTAGCTGTGGGGCTGCAGGGGTGACTTCAGTGAGAAGCTACCAGAAGCTTCCCCCATGTCAGAAAAGCCAATTCCAGACGACTTCAAGACAGAGGTACTACTGCCCAAGGCTGAGCCAATCAGTGAAGGTGGTACCAACTCTGAGAAAACATTTTTAAGAAGAAGAAAAAAAAATGCTAGTGCAGCCTGTGGAGATACAGCTGTGCCCCTGCAGCCCATGAGAGACCATGGGGATGCAGAGATCCACCTGCAGCTCGTGGAAGAGGCACACAGCAGAGCAGATGGACACTGAGAGAGGGCTTGGACATCATGGGAAGCCCATGCTGGAACAGGCTCCTGGCAGTGACTTGTGGACCCATGGAGAGAGAGCCCACCTTGGAGCAGGTTTCATGGTAGGACTTATGGCACTGTAGGGGATCCATAGCAGCCTGTTCCTGAAGGACTGATCTTGTGGGGACCCACACTGGAGCAGTTTGTGATGAACTGTGGCTCATGGGATGGATTCACATCAGAGAAGTTCCAAGAGGAGTCTCCCATAGGAGGGACCGCCATACTGGAGCAGGGGAAGGACTGTTCCATTAGGGAGAAGCAGAGGCAAAAACATCCTGTGATGTTGATGATGACTATAACCACTCTTCCTCATCTCTCTCTGCTACTAGTGGGCAGGAAATAGTGCTTGGGAAGGAGGGAGAGGTAGAGGGGGAAGGAGGTTTTAAGACTTTTTTTTTTAATTCTCACTATCCTGCTCTGATTTTGATTGGTAATATTATTATTATCCCAAGTAGAGTCTGTTTTGCCCATGATGGTAATCAATGAGTGACCTCTCCCTATCCTCAACTCGTGACCCTTCCATTACATTTTCTCTCCACTGTGCATTTGGAGAGAGGAGGGATAGAGTAACATCGGCAGGAACCTGATATCCAGACAGGGACAACCCACATTTTTCCACTGTCTTCATTTTTTAAATTTCTTATTCATTATAACAACAATTCTAAAATTAAAAAAGGAAAACATAGTAGTTCCTTCTCTTTGTAGATGTCATATCTTTGTTTTTCAGTGCAGAAAAAAAAGATGATATACTTAGTTTCCTGAGGTTATAAAAAATATGCAAACTTTACTTTTAATTCTACTTGAGAGAATTACAAGGGAATTCTTACTTGTAATAAATATGTTATTGCTTAAGTTTTGAATTTATGTGTACATGTCTATATAAATACATATGATACAACACTGCAAAAAGATATTTAAAGTGGAATAGATGTCATTTGGCTTTCAACAAATTACTTTCCAAGTAATTGTGCATAGTGGATTAAGAGCTGTATTTCAGCACTTAGAAGTAAATAAGTTGTTAATATACAGGATCCATTAGTATTGAAATTGTCAGCAAAAAGTAGTAGCTGTGCATATTCAAGGTTATAAAAAAACATGATGAGATACAGAAAAATGGCATTATCGGTATTTATTTGAAATAATTACTACTAAGCAATATGATGCCTCATTAATAAAATGTGAAATTGACCTGGTTAAAGAAGAATATCATTAGGGAATTTCATGCAACTTTCAGTGACTTAAGAAAATTAATGTTTTAACCATATTCTACGGAATTAAGTAATTAATTTACAAAGGATAGATTGCAATGTTTTTAAGTCCTCTCTAATAAATGAGATATACATTGCTGATCATCCCATATCAGTGGGAGTTTTTATATTAAAGAACATTTCAACAGAATTCCCTCTCCAGTGATTTTCCATGTAAGTTAATCTTCTTTGGTGGTGTGCCAAAAGATGTGATATAATCCTTTGAAAATTGTGCTTTCCATCTCTTCTTCACAGACAGTTGATTTTTCATTCTTCTGTCTGCTCAGTTGCTTTCTTTTCTACTGTAGAAACATATGAAGAAGAATGGAAAAATGTTGTCCTTCCTGAAACTAGATGGTGTTGCCTGATAAACTGAGATGCAGAGGTGATCAAAAGTCAGTTATGCATCTGCTTATTTGTCATCTGGAGATTGTTGAAACAGTTTTGAATAATGCTATAAGGATACACATATGCAATATGCAATAAAGGAGATATGCAATAAAGGAGACATGCAATAAAGGAGATGGATAACACAGGTTTACTAATTGTACTTAAGTGTTCATTCTTTCTTTTTTGCTGTACGAAACCAATTCTGCTTCTAAAAAGAGCTGTGTTAACAAAGATCCAACATTTTCAATCATATACATAAAATCTATTTATTGAGTGATATGAGCAAAGCATTGCATTTTTTCCTAATTCTGTACTGAAAAGAATGAATACATTGATTTTTTTTTAATCAATCTCTGACATCTGAAATGTTTTCCAGAATTAGGAAAAAATGCAATGCTTTGCTCATATCACTCAATAAATAGATTTTATGTATATGATTGAAAATGTTGGATCTTTGTTAATGCTACTTAAATTTTGTGAGAAACCTTGTTGGGTGCTAGTGAGAACTCAGTACATATCCCAGTCTGTGCTGGAGGGACAGACGTGGATGTCTGTGGGGATTACCCTGGTTTTCCCACCTCAGTGGAATGGAGTGAATGGAATTCTAATGAATATGGTCTTTTGTAGCTTGAAAGTACAGTAAAAAATGAAGGATGTGAGAGTATAATTGGAGCAGGTGTCATTATGGATATGCTCAGGGGTATGTATTCCTGAATTTACCAAGTCCCAGTGTTGCGGTGTGTTACGCAATTTCCA
>VWYI01051258.1:0-11250 GCA_013399455.1 Anthoscopus minutus
CTCAACAAACACAACCAGCACTGGAGTCAGACTTCAACAGGAGTCAGATGAACTCTTCTGAAAATATACAGTTTCATTTTTAAAGCCAGAGATCCTGGCTTTCAAAAAGCAGTTGTGCACATGATTTATGCTAACAACTGCCTATTTTTTTGTAGATATGGATTTTTGATTTAAATTACTAAGTCCTCATTTACCATGTATAAATGACTAAAACGTTCTGCTTGAGACAAAGCATTTTTAAAATGTATATATATATATTTATGTATACAGAAACAGAATGTAGAGAGATCTACCGTTTTTTACATCTTTTACATTGAAGAACTCTTCTGTGCTGTGAAATAAATTACAATGGTTGAAGAAACATTGAAAGAATATCCAATTAGCAAAGGCTGGCAAGTTCAAGCCGAGTTCTTTATTCTACACAGTGAGCAAGGCCTGTGCATGATAGAAAACAGTCACACCTTGACAAGAAAATACCACTTGGTTCTTCAGCAGCTGTAGTAGTACCAATGTATCCCAAAACAATTCACACAAAGGTTAAAGGCAAGTTACAACATTCGTGTCTTTTCATTTCTAAAATTTGATTAATTTTTGGTCTAGCCAGCATTATCAGCGTTTTTTCCCCTTTGAAATAAATTCAAGCTGGGAAGGGAAAAAGGAAGGAAGGGAAGGACAGGAGTAAGAAAAGGTGGGATTTATGGCTTTCACAGGCAGTTAAGATGCACTCAGGTGCATTCAGCTACAAGTCAGTTCTCTTACCTTCAGTGCCTGTTGTAGTACCTGGATGTCATTGATACCGGTGATCTCCCTCAGCTGATTTAAAAATGTTTGCTGGTGCTATTAAAAAAAAAACAAATCATTGAAATAAGATTAGAGCCAAATAACAGTAGAACCAATTCTTAACAGAGTACACTCCTCCACAAACATTGGAGGCATCTCTATATGAGGTTTATGTACCACAAAGCGGTAGAACCTTCATTACTCATTTGTCTTAAGTTTCTGCAATTTGGGCACTTTTGATTCCCAAATAAAATGATTTTGCATTTTGGTAGGTTTGCTTGGGTTTGGATTTTTTCAAACAAAAAAGTAGCTAAGCTTATGCAACGTGGGTTTAAGAAGCCTATATAAAGTCACAATTGGCCCTTCTAAACAAATAAAACTCCACAGCTTTGGTCTCCAAAGACTGTAGTGGAAATAGCTAACTGAAATCCCAGCAAAACCCACTACTCCCAGTTATTCTCAACCCCATTATTTCCTTCACATAAATAATTCCTAGTCATTCCAACCACAAATCCAGGAAATTCAACTTTGCTGATCACCGAGGTGTTTTAAGAGAAATACTATGAAAACTCCAAACAAAACAAATTTCTTGATACTGAAACAGAACTTTAGGAATCCATCCAAACTGCCTTCCTATAGACCAGCTGAATCCAACTCTCCCAAATCGTGCAAGTCAGCACCCATGACTGAGTTTTAAGCAACACTTGGAATTAGAAAAAGAACAAGAGGTTCTGGGTCTCTTAAATATTCACTCCATAACAATTTTGAGGCTTTCTTTTGCTTTATTTAAATAAAAAGATGGTCCCACCCCCGTTTAGAGCCAACAGATTATTCACTCTGCCCATGCTCAGCTATGCCATCATAGAAGCAAAAAGCCGGCACTATGCTGGAACAATCCTTGAGCTCCTGTTAACCATTAAAAGCATCTTAACCATTAAAACACAGAGCACTGACCATTGTTCCGTACTAACAAATTAAACTGTTCCTTTGGCAGACGGAAAATGGAGAAAAAAATATTTGCAAACGTTTTTTCTTTTTCATTCTTTGCCCACCACATCCTGAACTCAAAACAGTAATTTCATCTATGAAAGAGAAAATTTTTGTAAAGTACAGGGTTTTGTTTGCACAACAAAAGGCGTATTTCCTGCTGGGAACAAATAAACATTCTCCTGCTACTCTCCAAATTCATTTCAAAATAGCAGCTACAATTGTCTTGCAGCTACTTCTAAAATACTTATCTTTAAACTGAATTATCTGGAATCAAATATTCAAATACCCTTATTCTTCCTTTATCACTGCTTTGTATAGAGGAGGAAATTAAGATCTGCATGAATGCTGAATTCCCCAGTGAGAAATTAATCTGGCAGGCACTACTTCATGCCCTAATAAGTTGAAATAGAAGGCATATAACTCAGGATGTTTATGAATTATATACACAATCTTCCCTTCATTTATGATCCTAAGAGACACTGCTAACAATCCAATTTGCCTCTCTCTTTTTTCTTTTCCTTTTAAAAATCCTTATGTTGGCACGAGAAAAGTGAAGTGAGGTGGGAAAACAAACTCCCACTCTATCTCCATCCCTCACCCCATCATTTGTTTACTCTGTGCATTTCATAGCACTGTACAAAGCCAGGTCCTGTTTCCCCTACAAAGTTGCTTTCCTGCCTCTAAATCTGGCAAGAATCAAAGAAATGAAATAGAGTATTTGGGAAAATTAATTGCAACAACATTAAAATGAGCAGCAGAAATTCAAGGGCATGGCAATAAAGTGGATTTCTTTTTCTATCTGCCACCAACATGACAGTGAACAAAACAGAAAATAGTTTCACTATAAATTATTAGAACAACAAGTTATAACAGATTTCTGTATCTTCCACAATATATACAACACTTGGAAAGGCTGATTGGAAGACATCCATCGTTCACAGAGACTGGGAAAAGACAGAAGAGACAGTTTACCAACAAACAGTCTCTTAGCAGTTCAAAATATTGGCTGTTAATTTATGAGCACAGCTGTGACTTATAAACTTAGACATCTGTAGTTTCTATCCACATTTTAATATTCCAGTGTAAAAGCTGTGTTTCAAGGCCCCCTTCCCATGGACATATACATTTAACCGATCAGAACTTCACTCAGAGATTCTCCTTTTTCATCAAGAGATTATTTAAGTCTCTAAGTGTACTTTTTTTTTTTAAGGCGAAGAGTTTAAGTAGTCAGCTCCAGAATTTCTAACTCGCAATTAAAAGAACAACATAGAGAATCCATAACCACTATTGTTAGAAGTCACTAGAAGGAATTAAGAGGAAAATTAACAGTTCTCCTGAACACCTTAAATGGAGCTTTGGGGCATTTGTCCGGTTTAGACATTACTGTTTCTTCAATTTAAATGTGGTCAAGTTGCTGCTAATTTCTAATTGACTTATTTCAAATCATGCAGAAGTCATAAAATGGATATATATCCTCTCTAGAAGGAGTGTAATTGAAATTATTTCCACCTGATCAACATGTTCTTTTAATACTTGCTAATAGATTAACAGATCCTCAGAAACAATTGTAAAACTGCATAAGGCAGCTAAAACCTCCGTCTGGAGGCCTTCTCCTCCACAAATTCATCACCTGCCCTCATCCTCACAAATCTGATGTAACTGCATCCATTATCTTTACTGTGCACTGACCTTTTTTGCAAATGGATGTTGAACTTGTCGCTATTCTCTTTCACTGTTATAATGTCAGTATGTTATCACCCATTAAACTATGTTAACACAAGTAATTCTATTTCTTTTCATTACAAGCGACAGAGCAGGTAATTATCAAACCCTCTCCTCGTTCACTATCAAAGGATGAGATTCAATTTTGTTTTTGCTTGCTTCTTCACTTAAGACACATATGAAACAGTTGCAACTATATTCAGAGAGCTTATATTACTTAATTTCTGATGTGACTTTATTTAGCGCACCTGTACTACTTTGCAGTTAAAATGGCTGAATTTTTTTTGTTTTGAATAATATTCCTTTAGCTCTGGGAATTGCAGTATACAGGAAACTTATGTTACTATTACCCATGACTGAAGCTTGGAGATCAATTCCTAGGGCAACTGCTAAATCTCTTCTGTATGGTTAGAAATATTTAATACTAGACTACAGATAGACTTCTGCTATGAAGTAAGTCACCCTCCTTACTCCTATTATTGCTCATTCTGATTACATTTATTCTAAAAGCTCAAGCAGTTTGGGTTAATTTGAGCCGAAGTGACTGTAGCACATAGGCCCTCAAATGACTAAAAACACATAGATATATTAAACTATTATAATAATAATTCACTCACAGGCTATAACCAAAAATACACAAAAGAGCTCACCCTATACTAAAACAAAGATAAAAAATGAAGAAGGCAAGTATTTACAAGTGTCTGAAGTACCTACATCAATGTATGCTCATGAAATCAGGTCAGTGATGGAAGTTTCAGATCACAACTACCAGTTCTAACATAAAGCTGCCGCATTTTTATTTTCCTGATGCCCTATTTTTTCCAACCTTGCCCCAGCAGAGGTTCAAATTCTGAATTATAACTGACTGTACTTTAATTCAGTTTAATAAACAGCCTTTCTTTTCAAGTGGAGATACAAACCAGATCATTCCAAAAGAACCAGGTACAACTACTGGTACTAAGAAATCTACCTCCATTCTTTCAAATTTGCCTGTACCCACTTCTGTTTGCCATGCCATCCACAAGTTTACATTACTGATTCTGTAACTTCCCTCTAGCAGAGATCCTCCAGATTTCCAGTCCTCAAGACTCCAGGAAAATCTGCAGTGTTTGGACATATGTGCACACATGTCACACATTCTCCATGGAGCCTGAACACCATTTGACTCAACTCTAAAAAGCCCCCAGGACCTGATCTCCTACACCAGGCTGTGCTAGTACAGCTGCTGCAGGGTACCCCAACTCCTTAGCCACAAAAAGGCTCACTGATGCTATGGCTGCCCTGGGATCCAGCTGTTCACACCCCTCAGTCCCACCACATCACAGCAGTCTGTTCCCTGGGGCTTTCATGCACAAGCTATTCCCAGCCTTTCCCCTTCCTCTGGCTCCCTGAGGTATGCACTATGTATCTTCAGCCCTTCAGCTCTTGGAGGATTTTAACTAACAGGAAATTCTCCCATTTTCCTGGATGGAAGCCAAATTTGTCTATTAGGAATGCATGCCCTTATTTCCAAGTCTCTCCTTCTTCAGCCATCCCTTCCCTTGCTCTCAGGAAATGCTCAATTAAGATTATCTGGTTTATAACCTCACACAATAGCATATTCAGTAGCTGTGCCAGCAGCAGTGAAGCAGAAAAGGATCTACACTGCTATCAGCTTAGGGAGATACTGTGCCCAAATTAGTTCCACAACAGTACTGTAAACTCTGATAACTTCCTACAATCAAAGCAAAAACCTAAATTACACATATGCTTTCTTTGAACAAGGCAAATCTCAAACTGACTAATAGTGAATTACAGTGAAGATAAATTTATGGGGGAAATTATCCACCTTTTGATCTGTTTACTTTCTCTCTCTGTAGCTTCTGCAGAATTACATGCAAACTTCAGCAACATCCAAATATTTCCATATGCAACACAAGCACTTACAAACTGAGAAGATAAAACCTTTTTCCATTTCTAAGCACACGAAGTTGTATATTCAGGAATGAATGAGATGATCCAACCACTAGTGGGAGAAAACAGGATCTATGGCCTCACTACAAATAATAAAAACACAGTAGGGGCACCAAACTGATTAGAAGTATGGAACACTCCTCTTATGGTGAAAGGTTGAGAGAATTGGGATTGTTCAGTCTCAAAGAGAGATGGCTTAGGGGTGACTTGCAGCCTTCCACCACATGACAGGAGCCTACAAGGTAAATGGAGAAGGATTATTTACAAGGGCCTGGAGTGACAGGACAAGGGGCAGCGTCTTCAAACTGACAAAGAGTATGTTTAGATTGTGCACCAGGAAAAACTTCTTTACTGTGAGAGTGGTGAGGCACTGGAACAGGTTGCCCTGGGAGGTTTTGGGTGCTTCATCCCCAGAAGTGTTCAAGGCTGGGCTGCTGGATGGGGCTCTGCACATCCTACTCTAGTGTAAGATGTTGCTTTCCATGGCAGGGAGGTTGGAACCAGATGATCATTAAGGTGCCTTCCAACTCAGGCCCATGATTCTGACTCCTGAGGGATGAATACTTTTACTAGACACAAAAATAAAGAAAGAGGAAAATGCAAATGCTGACAATGGCATCTTGACTCAGGCCTTCCAAAAAAATCCCACTTTCTTTACTTTCTAGTGCAACACTGATTTATAAGACCTATTTATTGGAAGAAAAATAAAATGGCACTGCACAAATATTTTATATTAAAGAACAATTCTAATGAAGCCTGAGCTGCACAGGACATGCTAATGGCATTCCTTGCACACAAGTAGCTAATAAGCTGGTTTCCTCATATGATGCGGCTGTAATGGGAAGAACACTGAGAGCTTAGAGAAATGTAATCCTCTATAAATAGACTTTAAGTTTCTGCTACAAACAAACAAACAGAAATAGTTTAATATACAAAGGACAAGTATACTAATGACCTTCGATTACTACTATGAATATAATTTTCTGCCACATTAATCATATCTCCCAGGAAGAGTTAAAAGGCCCACAGACACTGGCGTACATTACAGCTTCCAGCAACACAGATACATTAACCATTTTCTAAATATACTGTTGATCAAGTTCCAAATAGGCAAATAAAAACTAATTCCTTCCATGAAAATATTGAGTTGAAACACAGGGAAAACGTGAAGTCAACTCCAGAAGGCTTTGCTCTTCCCAGCTCTGTCCTAAAGATTTTTCTCCATGTATGTGCAGAATAAATGTATTTACAAAAATATATAAATTAGAAAGTGGTTATATGTATACATTTACTTTTTAAAGCACTATTTTGCTACTGCAAATACCAAGTTAAACCTCTGCAACAGCTCTAAGGTGTTCCTTAAAGCACAACAGAATTAGGCTCCCCTGCCCAGCATCTGCTAACTGGGCTTCCTTTTGTTCAAGTATGAAAAGAGAAACCTCTTACATGACATTGTATCCTCTAAGAAAGTAGGTAAAGATACATTTTTATACACACACTAATGCAAAATGCACCTCAGCTTTGGTTCGACAAAAATCACCTGTGGAGAGCAAAGGACATGCACAAAGACATCATATTTTCAGTCTGGAACTGCTCTGCACAGGCTGCCAAAATCTGACAATTACAGCAGCAGCTTGTACAAAGTGCAGTTGGACTGAGAGCAAAAACTTACTTCAAGGAGCAAAAGGACACAGTGTATGGCAGGAACTTTCAGCCAACCACAGCCTAGCCCAAATAAAACTTTAAGGGGGAAAAGGCTTAAGTGCACTACTTAGGTGCATACACTCAACTCTCAAAAATTAAATTAAAGATTCTACTTAATTGTAGCTTTATGTAAACTATATTGATCCTAAACAACACACAGAATACCCTCACTGTATTTCCATGCCTTGACAGGTGACTTTTCAATTAGTCAATGTTTGATATTAAGGCTACTATACAACATGAGGTTATGCATTACTATAAACACTCAATTCCGAACCTCATGTGTGGCCAAAAAAATCCCAAACTTTTTCATTCTCAACATATATGTTTGTCTTTATCCAAGATAATAGTTAAAGGTTTTGAAATTAGATTTTAAGGAGAGGCTTGAGGAGTTTGGTTTGTATTTTCTGACACTAAATATAAGGCAAACCCACCTCTGACAGTTAATTTACATACAACCACCCAGAAATATTGAGCCAAATCATCAGCTGCATAGGGAATACTTCAGGTTGTATTCACTGGAACCACCACAGGAAAATCTGCTTCACAAAAATTGCTTTTGATTCTTACATATTCCATTAACCGTGACACTATTAGCAAAAATATCTCTGCTCCAATCAAAGGTGATTAGTTACTGGTGGCAGCAAGATGGGTCTTTTAAAGCACCAGCACATATTATCTGTAAACTACACATAAAAATCAGGAGGATTCCTCCAAGAGCCCACCCATGGACAGCAGCTGGGCAGTGGTTCTCAGCATGTCCCATGTCAACGCCAAGGGACCTGCCAAAACCATGCACAAGCAATGGCAAACTAAAGCCAGTGGGGTCAGTCAGAGGCAAGGTTATATAGACAGAAAGGAGAAGAAGGAGGCTGGAGGATGACAGATACTCAGTAAACTGCGTGTACATAAATACACATGCACAGAACCACAGGCGCAGCGGTAAGAAGGGGCTTCCGGAGATCATCAACACTGCTAAGCAGGATACACATATACACAAGGAAAGGCTGAGAGAAACAGGGCTATTCAGGCTGAAAAACGGAAGACTTCAAGATGACCTAATTATGGCCTTCCAGCATCTCCATGTTTCCTGAAGGGGAGCCCACAGGAAAGATGGAAAGAGACAATTTACAAGGGCCTGGAGTGACAGGAGGGAATGGCATCAAACTGACAGTTAGGTTTAGATTAATATTAGGAAGAAATTCTTTACTTCAGGGCAATGAGGCACTGGCACAGATTGCCCAGAGAAGCTGGGGATACCCCATTCCTGGGACTGTTCAAGGCCAGGCTGGATGGAGCTCTGAGAAACTTGGTCTTGTGGAAAGCGTCCCTGCCCATGGCGAGGGGTAGGAACAAAATGAGCTTTGAGGTCCCTTCCAACCTGGATCATTCTATGATTCGATGATACTTTTCCAATCCCTCCTGGCTACCTTCTGTTCTCTAAGTTTATTTCCTAATTTTTTTTCTTCTGTTCAGGTATTTACCATCATGCATAAACATCCCATTTTACAGTGTCTGACCAGGTAGCACCACTAAGACTTAAGCTTTCTCCTCACAGCAATGACTATTGCCTAGGCTATAATTTTACTGTAGCTGCTATTAAAACTGTTCAGTCTTGTCTTTGTGGTCAAAAATAACACTGCCAAGAGATCCACATTTTCATACTCTGAGATGTTTTCCTTTGCATACCAATCACAGTTTAACCCATCACACCAAATACAAGCTATTTTGGCTCATGTTTGATGCTCTTCACGGTCCATTCACAGGCCTAACTCTCAAGTGGAAAAGGCAGTCCCACTAGCCCATTCAAACATTCAGCATATTTACAGGGCTGCTTTTTCTCCTGAGAGACACCATAACAGCCTCACCCTGCTCTGCACAAAACAGAAGAGCTCCCAAGGAAACACCAAGCTAGCCCCATTCATCCTCCTCACTCTGCCATTATGATAACAAGGGCAAATATTCTAGGAGCAAACAAACCAACTCTGAAAACTCTAAAAGTGTCCTCAAATCAGTGGGATCCCAGGCTCTGCAATACTTACAAACAATAACACTCACAGAGGCTGTCAGACCACAAGCTGCTTCTGAGGAGTCAGCTGTTCTTCCCAGGCTAGCTCCTGCCATTGTTGGCCAGCCCAGGCTGATGTTGCCAGATGCCACTTGTCCCTAGGAGCCAGCACCACTACTGGTCTAAACCTCTGGCAAGCCAGGCCAGGCTCTAAATAAACCATTAGAGAGCTGCTCTCTGCATTTACTGATTCCCTGCCAACTTAGTGAGAGTCAGGAGTGGGACAAGGGAAGTGGTAAGACAAAGACTGCATCAGTTTCCACCGAGTTCAACTGTTGTGGAGCAGCAGCCTTTTAAGAATGAGTTGTTTCTCTGCCATTATATTAATCCTTCCTTTATCTAATGAAATAAACTGATAGGGAAAAAGCCTCCTGCAGTCCCCATCCTACTTGGGCACTATTGCAGAAAACTTACACCAGTGAGAGATGAATTAAAAATCTCATAGTGACAGATGTGGTGCTCCTGGTGTATACTTTTCCCAAATGAACATGCACAATCAGACCCACTCCTGCATGGGCTGAAATGCCATGCAATGTTCTCCACTCCCTGCTTTATGTGTGCACATCCAGAAGGATTTCATTTACTGCAGCTGTTAATGGCACAAAGATCAAAGCTTCCACTCACCTCAAACAACTCTGCTATATGCCCTAGGTAAGTGATACCAGGAAGATTTCACAATTTTTCCACACAAAATTCAGTGTAGTAGAGCAGAGCAATTGTAAATAAAATTTAAATTGCACTTTTTCACAGACAGGTCTGCTTTACAAAGACTCCAGTGTATTCAACAAAAGGGATACATTTGGGGAAAGAGCTCAGCTGTCTGTTTTGAATAGGAAGAGAAAAAAAACAACACCCAAACTTAACAGAAAGCCTTTCAAAAAAGGCTCTTCCGTTTAGTCCAATTAAAAAAAAATAGTAACATGATTTCCTACAGAAACAGGCCTTGTAATCCCAGAGTGGGCACATACCCAGGCACGTCTGCCCTCTTGCCTCTTGAAAGCAACTGCTCAAGGCCCCCTCCAGCAGTCTGGTCTGGCCCCAAGGTTCCCCAAAAGCCTCAGCAGCACTCCCAGGCTTCCGAGCACCTTGGCCAGGCAGCATGCAGCTCCTGATCATACTGCCTGCTCTTGCTGACACCTTGGGCCACAAGAAGTTAGAGGAGACAACACTGATGGCTTGGGAAGAACAGGAAGGGAGCACCTCCACTCCATTGCAGTGACATCTGCCAGAGGTGAACTCCTCCCACAGCCTCAATTGATCACCCCCTCCCCAACTGTTGGTGTATTATAAGAAAAACATCAGGAAAGTCACACACCACTATCTGCAGCATTCAGTAAAATAATTTGATAGCTTCTCCTGCCCTCCACTAATCATCTAAAAAGAAATTGTGTGAAGAGACATGTTTGTAGCCTGGGGAGGGGTACGTGGGCAAGGACATGCACAAGACACAACTGTGCACAAGAATGAGCCTACAGTTAATATTAAGCCACATAAAATCTGGGGCAGTGTTTAACAGGTGACCTGGAAGGTGACAGGCTTCTAACAGCAGTTCCAGCTTCAGAGGCAAGACAACCTTTCCTGGGTCAAACACCAGGAAGGTGCTGGCACATGATGTGTCCCCTGCAGAAAGGCCACTGCCACACTATAGCCTGTGAAGGGCAGCCAGCAGCTTTCACCTGCATGGGGTAATAACCTCCATGGATGGAGGCGATGTTAGAATTGAAATGAACCTCAAACACAACAGAGACACCGTAGTATTCTAAGACATGGTGAGATCTGTACCAGGATCAGCATGTAATTTTTCTGTTTCACAACTAAATAAATAATAAATTCAGCACTGCACCCCATAGAGGGCAAGTGAAATTTTCTAGGCATTTTCTTTCATGGAGAAAGAAAAAAAAAATGAATTGTTTAAAGGTTTTTTTTGGGGGGGGGGGCTTTTTAATGGACTTTGAATTACCTTATATTGAAACACACATTTGACTCACTTCCCACAGAAAGCTAAAGTGGAGAAAGGCGGAAGTGGAGAAAGG
>VWYI01051286.1:0-34530 GCA_013399455.1 Anthoscopus minutus
TGTTTAATAACTTTTAATTTGGGTCAAACAGTACAATTTGCTTGGGATTTTCCCATTCAGTTGTGCAAAATTCCAATCATATATACTAACGTTAATTTATTACTATTGCAAATAGGTCAAAAAAAGAATTATAACCTCATTTATTGGTAAAGTATTCATTATTGCACATGATTTTTTTTTAGTTATAATAATAAATGTTATATTAGAATTTCTCAAATATAATTTGAGATTGCAATTTACATAGGAACATTAGGTTTGGAAGTGGCATTGTGTTTGTTTTCCTTTCTATCAACAACATCTTGAACTTGGCTGAGCACTGTTGCCACTCTTTCAAATAAAGGGAAATCTCAAAGTATAGTTCCTTTCTTAAAGTTCATATTCTATCTCTGAGCAATATTAAAGATGATAATGCAGTAAATACTCTCAAAACAAATGCAAAATAATTCAGCAGATCAGAAATTTCGTCCACTTTTAGGTTCCTAATGCCTAATAAAATCAATAGCAAACAGGTGTTTAAATTATTTTAAATTCCACCCTTCATTAAATAAAAAAAATATACAGCACAATAATTTTCAACTTACCCTGGAAGTAACTCTCTCCCATGCTTGCTTCACCACTGCTTGATCAAGTGATAATTTACCATCTTTCCTTACTGACTGGGTTGCAAGTTCAAACTGTTTCCTTTTTACCTCATATTGTACTCTGAAATGCTTAAAAGACTGCACAAAGAGAAAATCAAACCAATTACAATAGAGGGTGAAGAAGTTAAACTCTTTAACATTTATGGAGTACCATAACCTATGGAAATTCTTTTCCAAGGAAGAATAGCACTTAACTTCTATATTTACTTGTATATTTTTTATTTATATATAGATAGGACTTCTGTATTTCCCTTCAGCTATTAGATGCCTGAACCATATAGGAAATGAGATAATAATTTATCAGATAAAATTGCAACTGGATTTAATTCTACTTGGGACAGCAGCTGCATTTAGAGAACAGTCAAGCTTCAGAATAAAATTTAGGCCAAGTTTTGTATTTCTGATTTAGACATTAACCTTTGAGAGAGCGAAATATAACTCTAAGTCCTGTCCTCTCTACCTGTCACCTCATCCAGCCTTCAGTCATACCTCCTGTCTGAGCTAAATTGTGCAGGATCTGGAAGGACAGCACAGACAAATGCTCTCTTCTAACTAGGACAGTCCTTCTTCACACTGCTGGGAAAAGCTCTGTGTTAGGCAAACCATCTGTGCACTGAACTAACGTAGCAAAGCTGGAGCTGACATTGTAATTCCTCCACCAACAACAGGCAATGACACTTTGTGTCATTTCTTTACACAAAACTATAGTGACTCTCATATATACAGACTGCACAAAATACTGCAGTATCTGTTACACTTAATGATGACAAAAATTGTTACCATACATAATTTCCCTGACACTTACCTGATATTTCTCTTGTAAGCTCGTTTCTGCCACCTGGGCTCGGGCTATGTCTCTTTCAAATTGCTCTGCCCACACTTTTAGGTCTCTTAGCACCAGTCTGTCTTCTTTCTATGATGTAGTACAACCACACATTAAAAAAACCCATTGCAGCCTTTTAGTAGAGCTGTCAGGTGTAGTCCAGAAATTAACATCTCTATAGCAAGTCGAGGTCATTTGTTGTAGTGAAAGCAAATGTGCCCAATTCTCTTATCATTTGCCTTCTTACAGTCTAACTGAAAAGCACTCTGTCAGTATTGGAGAAGTCAGCACCTACACATGAATCTTACAGGAGTGAAATCATGACAAATGGGGACATTGCAGTGTCAGAGATATTATCAGCAATTTTCATCCAATGTCAAAATAACACAATGTTCTTTAAAGATATCTTAACAACTAATTTTAATCTTCGACAGATTAGCAAAGTCAATTTTCAGTAAAAGCTAATTGAGCTGAGACAGGAGAGAATTTTTAAATCTTTTACTACCATTTTATTAGCAGCTATTTCAGCATGCTGTTGCTGAAAAGAAAAGTTATTGTCTGACTGATTTCAAGGGTAATCTTTAGCATCAAGCTCCAAGTTCAGAAGTTAGCAAAATATTTAGAATATTTTTAACATGGAAAATGAAAAGAAAGAAAGAAAACCCAAGTATACTAAGTTTCTTTTCCTTCTATGCCTTTTTATGGCCTTGAAGGAAAGCATATTTGTTTTACAGTTTACCACTTCAGTCTGTCATGGCACTGCAGCTTTCTAAGGCTGCAAAGTTCTCCGCAGAATTCAGTGAACTGGCAGTGGACAGAAAAACACTAACAAGAAGTGTCAGGTCTGTAAGCATGTTATAAGGAAAAGTTATCAGGAAACAGAAAATATTCTGTGCACTGTGTAAGCAGGCTGGTCAAGTAGGATACAAGTGTCCCTCTCTTTTTTCCAAAAAATGAACCAGACATGTTGGCTGCTAATCAGAAGCAACTTTTTGAAACCAAAGAAGCCTTATTACTGTAAAATTTGTCAGAAACAGATAAACAACAGATTTGTCCATTACAGTGAACAAATGCAACATCTCATTGTATAAGCTGATCACATAAAGCAAGTCACACTTTAAGCATTACATGAGAGAAGAAAAACTGGACCATGGGATAAAAAAAGAAGAGTCACTTCCTGCATTTGAGAAACAAAGTACTGTCTTTTAAGAAATGAAAAGAAAGCTCCCTGTAGCTTGTGCTCCTATCTCCTGACACACACAGGCTGGCACCTGAGAAACAGTATCAGGCAGATATAACACTTCCCTGCTCCTGCCACCTGCAGTACTGGGCTTTCCTTGAACACACCTGGTTTCCCAAAAAGCCAAAACTCTTAGCACTTCCAAATTCTCAAGTAATTTAAATATAGAGAAGGAGAATAAAACTACTTCTAATCTGTGTCTATGAATATAACAGATTCTTTGAGAAAAACAGCAAAGTCATGACTATCCCCCTATGAGGAGAATCACAGAATCATTAAGGTTGGAAAAGACTTCTAAGATCTTTGAATTCAACCAAATAGAATATAAAAAGAGAGCATCTTAACTGATTTAGCCATGAAAAAAGAACTTTGGTATTAAATTCGCTCTGTTCTTATGAAGCTGTAACTTTAGTGAGACTACTGAGATCTCTATTAGTATTTAGCTGCCAGCTCCATAAAAGCATCACTGAACAATGCATCTAATGGATTGAAAATCCTATAGCAATCTTACTGCCTGAAAATTTCAGTGTTCTGAGCAAAGTAGGTATTTTTCAAGATTACTTTATAAGTTTGAAAATTAAGTGGCTAAAACCAGTTCCAACCAAATCTTTTTGAGACAGAGTATCTCTGGGATTAAGAATACCTCTATGGCACCTGAAGATAACACAGGAACACCCTCACCTCTCTTAGAACACATATGGTTTCTCTGATACTAAGTAAACAGGTAACATTTAGGCTTCTGCATTTTAAACAAACTATTTATTTAGACAAGTTTTGATCATTTGGTTTAATTGGAAAAGATGTAGGTGTTTCAGCAACCACCTTACTGGATGCTATAAACTACATTGTGCAACAATGCACGATGAACCTTTGATTCATTTATTCATATGTTTTCACAGGTTTCCACTTCAGTACATCACTTACCACCTGCAAACTAGATTCTGTGGTCCTTGGTTGATACTAAAGCACTTTAAAGTCTCAGTTTAGGTAATCAACTGAAGAGATTCACTTTCTTAGACACTTGTCATCAACACCCACCAGATTTAATGAGCTATCATTCATAAAAAAAACTTTCATTAGTGCCTAGTATTCTTACTCTTAATACAAAAATATCAAAAGGATATTCTCACAGATTTGTAAACTATTTCCTATAGTTTGTATAACTGAAGTAGCATATAGATCAGAAGATAAACCACCAAACAGAAGTTATCTAGAATAATATAACTATTTGTGCTTTCTCCAACATGAGGATCACTGATCTCTGATCCATTTATTTGAGTTTATCTAAAAAACCTGTGGTTCACTCAGCATGACACTTCCAAGCAGCTTTTTAAATTATTAATTTATCCTTACACTATTCCATGAATATTCACAGATTTGTAGAGATGAACAGAACTGGAGCACTCAGCTGACAAGGAACATCAAAGAAGGTATTTAGAAAGAAGTGTTTATGAGTTCTGATATTATAAGGAGTAGATTTGATATTTGAAAGAAAGTTTTCAGCTCAGACTCAAAATCAAAACATTATTTTATTAACTGATACGCCTGAGTTAAGTTGAAAATTACATAATACAGAATACTGTAGGGTTTGGAGAGCTTAAAACATAATGAGAGTCTTAATTATGCACTGGAAAAGAAGTATGTTGTTTAGTTCTCTAACATGTAATTATAAACAAAGTGAATTGTTCAAATTCTCAGGCAAAGACACAACAGAATTTTCAAGTATTACCTTTTAAACCTGAAAAGGTTTAAGTCTGTTTTTCAGGGAAATTGAACCATTGTATTGCATATGTACTGAGAAAAATGAAGTCCCTTCAAAAACATTTATGCATAAATTCAATTGATTAGGCTGTTCATTTTGAAAACTCTGGCATATATGTGTGTATATATATGTATATTTGTAAGAGTTACTGGATCTATATATGTTACTGAAACTCACTGCTTACCAGGGCACAGGGTGAATGCTGAGCCAGGCATCACCTTCAGGGATGACCTATTAATGACTCTCTGCAGAAGTAGACTAAATCCCTGGAAAAGCTCAGAAAGCTATTTTTGCAACTGCTGCTCAGGAAATTCCTCTTAACACTGGGAAACTCTGCTGTCATAAAAATGTCAGAGATGTCAGGATTATCTACTGAATTACTTGCTCATCAGAGCACAAGAAGAGAAGAAATTTACATCTGAAATACTTTGAGGGGGTGAGCTTTAAGTACAGCTAAATTTATACCATGATAAGGAAATCGGCAGAGCTTTTACCACTTCAAATCTCCTCTGGCTTAAGAAGCAATTTACTGGTGCTGTGTAAGGCTAAGGATGTATAAAGTCCCTTTTAAGGTGCTCAAACTTGCTTGAATGGATTGAGTATAGGAGTAATTCTGCTACCAGTATAAATCTTTGCTTCAGTACATCACTAGTTAGATATACATAATATGAGATGAAGATGAACCCTTGATCCAAGACATGCTAAAATAATCTATTTTATATATTTATTTAGCAAAAATATCCCAATAAAAAAACCCCAAGAATGTGTAATCTAGCCAATTAACTGGATCAGATCAAACTATAAACACCATTGATTGACTGCAGTGACACCTGCTATTTATTTCACAATATATTCACTTCTGCAGTCTTCCAGTTTCACCTTTGAATGTTCATTTCATATATTCTATGTTAGATTTCTGAACTTCTCACAGTTAATACTAGAAAATTACAAGTATCTAAAATTCTAGGATGGCTAAAAAAGTATATTTCAAAAAATATCTTAATTTAGATGAAAAAGGAGGAGCATATCACGCCATTACAGACGAATACAGTCTTCTTCCAACCCACAAGCTATACACATCACTTACACAATCATACACTCTATCTACTCTATAAACCTAAAGACGTACAAAAATATCCATCTAAAATGAGATTAGATGTATAGAAACATTGAACTATAATCTACTTCATGTTTGTATCTATAGTTAAGAAAACAAAAAGCATAGTCTGAGATTTATTATAGCAATGTTGACTTGCTTTTCTATAATATTTCTGTTATCTGCAAGATTAAGCTGTTAGGGTTAGCTCATGTAAGAGAGCAGACCTAGATTCATCATGCTAATCTATTGCTTTTCTGGAATCATAAACTTAAGGTTAGTAAACTAATGTACATTAAACTCCCCTTCCCAAATTTAAAGTCAAATAAGTGCAGGATTAAAAAAGATAACAACTATGAAAGGTCAAAATCAAGTAATTATTCTGAGCATACACCCTTACCTTAAATTTCATAAAAGAAAGGACAAAAGTTGGGATTGCTTGAAGTTCCTAGCAATATGAAACAAATGGGAAATCAAGAAGCAAGGGAGAAGAAAAAAAAAAAAAAAAAAAGAAGCAAAATAAAGCAAAGCAGGCAGAAAGTCCAGAGAGAACAGTAAGAGCCACACATGTAGGAATAGTAGATGTACTTAGAACTATTATCAAGCTCACATGTCTGCATCATATCTAGTGAAGTAGTTTTCATATTAGATCTGATTTCCAGATTGCTAGTCACTACACAATTTATTTTACCTGGAAAAATAATTATTTACCTCAGAGTAACTGTGTTTCTTTGAGATGTGTTGACTACACAAGTTCTCACATTGCTCATAGCTGGTCCATGCATGAGAAATTAGACCCCTTTTAGTTCAGGAAATGCACATGCAAATAGCTATTCCCTCTGACCACAAATAAGGGCTAAGTTTCAATCATTACTCCCCTTCTTCCAATGAAAATTCTTTATGAAGTGAACATTGAGAAGGGAAGATGAAAAGGAATTTGTGTGGACAACACATCTTGGGGAAACACAGTGACAGCTGAGTAGGGTGGAGGGTGGGGGAAGAGGGTTAGAAATCTCTCTTGCCCTCCCTCCAATTGCCAAAATTCACTCAGACACAATCCAGTCTGAAGTCAGATTTTTCCAATTAAATGTAGGCATCTGCAACTGGGATAGCACCTTTTCAGTTCTTTAGGCATGATAAAACCAGTTGTACATAGCACCTACTGTCAAACTTATTCTACAGCAGGCACTTAACACATTTCAGGTAAAATATATTCTTAAACAAGAAGAAATTAAGATTACTCCATGAGTTCAGGGGACAAGAGTCTTTCAAGGTAATCTCTCTCAGGTACCTGGATTGTGTGATAAATATTGCTTTAGACTTTACATCAGGAGGAAGTCAGAGAGGCTAAAAATAGACTGTTCACAAAAACAAAAAGCTTTTTATTCAGCTGTCAACAATATTATATCTATCATTACCTAAGGGATGGATTAATCTGACCCTGTAAAGATGCTCTGCAACACAGGCTTCCAGAAGATTTTTTGTACAGGATACTGTCTTAAGAAAGATGGCATCTGGGAAAGTGTCTCTCTCTCTTGCTGACTACAGGTAGAGTGTTGTAAGCCTTTAGATTTTAAAGGTGAATCCTGTCCTAAGTAACTAAACTAACTAAGTAAGGTAAAGATGGATATGGATACTCCAGGACAGTAAAAAGGAATACAGTTCTTCCTCCAGGAAACAAAGAATGATTGTTCTAAAGGAATTTAGTGCAACGTCAAACTCTTACTTCCTTCTCAAAGTCTGGAAGTTACTGGCTTCTGCAGTGTGACATGCAAGGGGTCAGCAGTTCTACCAAAATTTGTGTGGATTGCTATTGGAGTATCTTAGCAATATCTCAGAAGAGGAAGTGATCCTGAGATCAGCACATTTGCATGTCAAATTGATTTGTGTTGTTCTGCTTCCTAGGAATTCATGTGAAATTCTGGATTCAACTCATTATTTGCCCTTTCATGACTTATGTGTTAGCATCTCTATGGGCACAGGCAGAGCATGGAATCCTGAATCCTGCATTCTCCTGCATCGTCTCTGCATAAAGCTTGGGGAAAGGTGGTGAGGTTGTTCCTCAAAACCCAACCCCAGCACAGCAGAAGGCCTGGCCAAGGCTGTTGGCAGTAGAAGCTGCCCTGTGTGCCATGGAATGAGGATGGCAGCACTGCCTCAGACTGAACAGGCCACAGCACAAGGCTTCAGTGCTCACTCAGCTCTCTTCAGCAGCCCCATTGCTCAGTGGGATGCCGAGACACTGGCACAGGTATGTACTCAGATTAATACTGAAGGAAGGAAAATGGCAAATTCCAGTGCTCAGGCACTGGAATCAAACAGCAAATCTGCAGCTATCTTAGCCTCACACAGGCATAAGGAAGGAGATTCACTCATTTCAAATCTCTTTTCTACCTCTGTAGGGAATACAGAGAAACACAGATAAAAATTGCTTCTTCTTTCTCTCTTGCTGGGGCTGAGCAGATTGTCTCAGCAGTGCTTCCCATGTTTGCCATGAAGAAAGCAAATCAGCACTAGGAAGTGAGTCATGATAACTTGGCATCACTGAGCATAGAGATTTCAGTGCAAAGCCAATGCACTAAAGCACACACAAAACAAATCCCAATGAAAAAACACCACTGAAAACAATTCATTACAGCAAAGAGTTAAATATCAGTGTGAAATAGAAAGGAATCTCTGTCAAAATTGTAAGTGACTGTCAAGCATAAACTACCAAAGACTTTATCTAAGCAATATCTTGGACCATTCTTGTTCTTATTCAGAAACCCAGTGTGATAGAAATATAAATTACACATTGCTTCAGGTAACAAATTATTACAATACCATTGGTGTTATGCTTAAAAACCTGTTAAGGAACTTTAGGTTTGTTAACCAATGGTTTTGTTAACTGTTAGTGTTATTTTTTGCTCCTACTCCTGAAAAGAGGAAAGTATCTGCAGGATCACCATATTATTTTCTCCACCTACTTAACATCTGCATGACTTGTTCCTTTTTTCTCAGCTAATCTTTCCCAGTTTTCTTAGTGTGCTTACTTGTCACTTGAACTGTTCATCAAAATGAAATGCAATAAATTAAAAGAAAGCTATAAAATGTTTTTATAAATCCCTCCCTCTTCATTATAAATCGTTTCTTATAATTATGAAAGAGAAACTTACATCATTCTCCGGCACATCAGTCACTGTATGGTGAGGATCAGGATAGTACTTCAAAAACTGGGCTACATAGGTCATGACAGACTTCTCATCTGGCTTTTCAACATCCACATCTAGACAAGTACAAAACATGGAAAATTTATTTTTTAGCTGAATGGCATAAAATGCTGCTTAACACTATGGATTAGCACATCTGGCTTAAGACATGGCAAGTAGTTCAAACTTTTTTGAACTATGCATTAGGTACCTTCTGGGTCAAGGAGCCTTGGGATTCCTAGTTCTGCTTCTGCAATTGTGAAGGCTTCTTCCAAGTTTTCTCTGTTTGACCTTCCTCTCACTTTCTCTATGTCCACTAAATCTGGGCGGATAGCGTGAATAAGAGAATGAAACGCAACACCACTCCTCCAACTTTGTCCAAAATCTTTGATTTCAATTCCAACTTGCCTAAAGAATATGAAAGGGAAAGAAGTTACTAATAACATCAGGACTACATGAAACAGGTCGAGTGACATGAATACTCCATCCAGTAACCACTGGATCAAACCTAAACCATCATCAAACCTAAACCACTTGTTCCTGTAATGCCCAGTAAGGTCAGCTATAGCTCCATCTATCCACTGCATAAATTCATTTCTCCCTATGAAGATCCAAGTGCTTTTTATCATATACATGATGTGTTTGTCTCCAGTGAGCTTGCTAGTGCAAATAAACCATGAAGAAATGAGCAATGGAGCGCCCAAAGTTCTCAAAGTTCTTATATGACACATACAGAGTCTGGATGTTCACAGTTCCATTCACTATTATCTCCCTCCCTATAAATCTCACTCCATTAAAACTGCTGCAGTTCAATTAGCTATATCAGCATCACACAAACAAAATTAAAAAAAAACTGCACTAACCTGTTGTTTTTTCTTAATGATAGCATGAACAGTGACATCACTGCTGTTTAGGGAAAACTGTAACACACAAATTTCTCTATGTTCTTATCAAAAGCATGAATGATACTATAATTTCGTATACCCAGAACACTTAATATGCCCAGTAAAAAATAAACACAAATGATCCATAAATAGCAATATACAATAAGAAAGTAATCAGAACTGAATCACACTCCCAAATCACTGCTTTTACAAGTAATTATGAAAGGTATGCTGATCCACAGACAGAAAGATCGTTTTTAACCTTGTCTGAGCAAGCAAGCATCCTTTCAGGACACTAAGACAGTCTTGCCACTGGGAGGTTCAGGCAACAGCAACTGAGCAAAGCTTCACTCAAACCTCACTGTGGTCAGTGAAATGCTTTCTCTAAGGAAGCAGCCCTTGCAAACTACAGGATGAAGCAGGCCTAGATGTACAGCTAGGTATCATTCGTCTTCTTTCAACATATTTTATATGTTGAAACTCTTCCTAATAAAACTGACAGTTTAATTTATGAATCTATTTTAATTTTGTTTGTTTGCATGTCTGGAAATAGAAGCTGATAATTTTCCATTGCCAGTGTCTTACCAACAACAGTGCAAAGGAAGTAATTCAAATTAGACTGCACTGCGCTACAGATTACTGTATTCTACCCCTGCATAAGTCTGAATCTTTGAAATTACATTTCTTTCATCTGAGGCACCATTCAACTCACCTTTTCACCTCTATATTTTGTAAAATTGATGTCTTCAAATAGTAGTGACTCTTTGATTGGAGCAAATAAATCCATGTTATTTCATACCTCTAATTTTCTTATTGTGGAAACTATCAAACTACTATAGTATTCTTGATATATTTTTGAGGGTGTTAATATCTTTTTGAAGCTGAAACAGCATGGAATACAGCAAAAAAATCTTAGGTTAACTAGACAAAGCAAGAAATAACTCCAAAATAACTTGGATTAAGAAGAATGAAGATCCAGGGCAATTTGTGTAATAATATTGCCATTGTATCAAAAAACTGCAGAAGGATATACATAACTTTTCATCACTTGCCTTTCAACAGCAAGTGACTGAATTTAGTGTTCCTACAAGTTTTCACTGGGGAATGCTTAATCCGCATGGTACTGGCAGCGTCACATCGAGTTTTTTTGGCAGTGGGACTAATGCACTGTCATTCAGACATCTAATTTCTCTTTCAGCTCCTTATTTTGTCAGAGATAATCCCATTAATTAGCCAGAAACTATAAAATTTGATCACATGCTAAATTAATGTAAATCATTACTTATTACTTGATTTGTTGTATGGTGGTAATATTTAGCAACCTCAGCTGTCAAAAAGAATATGGTGAGGGGCTCTATAATTATACACAGAGGAAGTTACTATACAAATACAGAGCAAAAGGATGATCCCTGACTTAGAGAGCTTAGAATCTGAGTAAAAAACTTGCATTTAAAATATAAAATCAGTTAATCCGTAGTTTACTTACTTTGCTGCAGTGTACTGCAACCATTTTAACAAAGCCTTCCTGGCACTTCCTTGGACCTTGGTTACCACCTTCCGTTTGCTTGGGGGACTTGCAGTCTCTGAACTGACAACACTTTCCACAGAAGAAGCACTGCTAGACAAGGGCTGCAGCTGTGGGAGGTTGCTTGTAAGCTCTTCAATCTGCAGGGAAAAAAAAGTTAATGACCTGTTTGTAGGTAATCTTCTTGATTCACACCAGTTTCCTTTATATTTTCCCAATACAACTGTCAAAATAAAGTTGGGCAGAAGCTATAATTAACTGTGTTTTATTTAAACATACATTACAGGAGCTTTAGAAATGCTAATGTATATGTCCAGGTGATGGTCCTCAATTCAGAAGCACTAGGCATCTAACAATTATTGACTTCACAGCTTCCAGCTAGAACAATATGCAAGTGTGTCATATTATCAATTATCACCAAAACAAGACACAGTACCTTACTTTTTTGTTTTGAATTTGAGTTCAGATTGTAAAAGAATCTACTCATTTCAGAGGAGTTTAATTCAATTAAAGAACAGCAGTGACCTCAATGACCTCACCTGGATGGTATTTTACTTCCTGTTGTACTGTTCCAGCATAAATTCAATTGTGTTTTTGCTTAGAGGTACCTTGTGAAGAAATAGTGAATATACTGCAAGCAAATTCCATTAAAAATGCTTGCTAAGGGTGTAGGACAGTAATTACGTCTTTCATCAAATGAAAATAATTAACTTAATTCTTTCAAGAACATTAATTTGACTGAAAATTTGGTTGTTTAACATGACAAAAGTTATATCCAGAGAATGTTGCACGATTTTTTTACACTGTCTTCTTAAAATCTGGCACATGGCAGAATGAGTCTGCCAGGGTGAGAACCACAGCTCTTACAGAGTCATGCTTTCAGTCATGTTAAAATTATGTATCTGCCCGTGAAAACTAAAGGAAAGGTCAAAATATGACAAAAACGATGCAGAGAAATAGAGTTTCAGTAATTCTGAGAAACATAATCTTCTCTGCTCATTTCAGTGAACTGTAAATTAAAATGTCAATATCATTCTGACTAACTTTTATTCTGATGAACTCTGAACAACTGAGGAATCATAGTGGTTGATGCTGAGGAGAACAGCATCCCTGAGACATCACTAGGAAGCCAAAGAACTCAATAAAGAAGAGCAATAAAATTAGTTGTTATTTTAAGGGTTGAACAGTGACTCACTTTGTTAACCCATATGGACAGGATTTAAAAGCCAGATTTACCTCCCACCTAACTTCAACACAATGCAAGTGATTTCTCCTCTACAAATTCAACCCCTTCTCAATCATTCACAGCTAAATTTCATCCTTGCAAATACCTGAATCTGCCAGTGAAAACCGCCATGTTTACATGTATAGCTTGAGAAAACTACTGACTGACACCTAGTGCACCAGAATCAGACCTTCAGCACAACTGAGGTTGCTAAAGATACTTGTAACAAGACTCAACAATTCTATCACTTTCCTCTTTTACTATGCAGTACTCTTTAAGAGAAAGCAGAAGAACATGTTTCAGTCACGAAGGAACTCTGTTCTAGGCAAAGACCAATCTATTCCACAGACAAGAATCTAATTTTACTCAATGTGAAGCACTCCCAGCATCAACTGTTTCTTTATTCAGGATCAGACTCTCAGCAAATTATGAAGCAACTCAGCTACAGTAGAACACTGGAACTACACCAGTTCTTATAAAGTGATGATCTGAACCACTGTTTGAGCAAGTGACTCTGAAGTATAAAAAATGTAGTACCTGAAAATATAAAATTATGGTCCACACCAAGCCAAGCACAATAGAAGGCCTGCCATCAGCAATATCAGTTGAGTTGATGTTGACAAGCTTAATCTATATAGAAAAGAAAAAGTGTTATGATCATACACAAAGAATAGCAATTATGAAATGCATTTCAAACAGGTTCTATATTTGAAATGCATTTCTGCAATCAAACATGATTCTCAATTTAAAAACCCAACTATTGTATAGTGTGATTTCACGTTTATAGAAGCACAATTGCACATTTAGAAAGGTTTTGCAAGTAATGGAAAACTTTCAAGACCAATCCATGCTATTATTTGTAGAAAAAATAATTTCAAGCAGGAAGAAAACCAGAAATTAAATAGAAACACTGTACAAACCGGAGATCCTCTGTATACGGACTAGCATGAAAAGCAAAAGGAAAAATATGACACAAAAATAAATTTTAAGTGATTATTAGGTAAATGCATTAATATATTTTTTTATGCAAAGAAACCACATTGCTGGCATATCTTACAATAAAATTTAATCAGGAGAGTAAATGAAATGCTCTGCAGTGGATTTTAAACTATGCAGGGGTTTCTTGATATAGTTCTGACCCATGTGTAATGAAAAAAGTGAGTTTAAAAATAAAAATATAAAAAGGAAAGGGGTGGAAAAAGCGTAAAAGAAAGAATATGGAAAAAAGAATGCTAGGGTTCTCCTGCAAAGAACACTTTATTGTAAAGGATATCACAACTACTGATTAAGGCCCCTTCGGAAGACAAGTATAACAATAGCTCTTTTAAAAATAGAATGGGAGCAATTACTTGTCCAAGGTCAAATTAAGCTTTTCAACAGAAATGGGAACAGATTTCATGACCATTAACTCTCAATTGCTCATCTGCAGTCTGAGTAAAATATAAGTAAGTTAGATAGATAGAAGGAAATACAGGGGGATATATGATAAAGAAACTAACATGTAGATAATGCTCAAGGAAATTAAATAAAACAAAACAAGTAATAATGGAAAGTTAGCAACTATGTTAGTTATTCTTATTTCCTCAGCAAAACTAAGAGTCAGACACCAATCAGGATAAAAATATGAATGACTGCCAAAGTGCCCATCTACTATAAGCTTGTTCAAGGACAAAGGCTGTAGAAAAACCTTGGTGAACAGTCTAAAAAAAAGATGGAGTATGACTTCAGGTGACCTCATTTGTCTCTCCAAATGAGAGAAAAGACTGCATTTCTCTGAATCAGCTAGGAAATCCAATAGATAATGTCAAGCACAAACAAAATGTTGTCCAGACCTCTAAGTTTTTTTTCCAAATTAAATCTGCACAGGCTGCTTCGGAAGAGGCAGAGCAGAAGTCCCCATACTTTACATTTTCAATCCTTTCCACCAAGAAACCGACAGAACTCTAGGAAAATTGACATTACTAGTTCCTCCACCATTCAATAAGGAAAATTTTCTATTCCCTATCTTAAAAATATATACCTCATTCTCTCAGCTGGACCAATTCCAAGAAAAGCTTTTCTTTTTCTAGAAAATGAAGTTATTTTAGTATCCATAACAAATCAAAAGATATACAGGGACTCGGCTAAAGTTTCTGATTAGGTTACTGTTCACAGAAGCACAGCCTATCCAGTCTATTATTGAGTTACCTTTATCTTATACACCATTAAGATGGATCTAGAACTAAAAATAAACTTTTCAGAACCTCGAGAAAACCAATTTTGTCCAGAATAGTATCTGTTAATTGCCAACTGCAGTTTGTAGTGTAACAGGAGTATTACCAGAAGTGTCTTTGGACAGTGAAAACAGGAAGTTGATTAAATGTGTAATGTTAATTTATGGGAGAGCCAACAGAGGAAAGAGATCCTGCCTGTGCTTATTGCCCTTTGAGTACAGCCCAAGGATGGCATTCAGCTGTTGAAGAGGCATTTGTTGTCTGAACAGTATCCCCACCTCCTCTGGGAGGAGAAGGGTGACAGGCTGGATAGATGCATCCTTTAGGTTGGATTCAGCTTATGGATTCAGCTGCTATCAGCCACCCCAACACACCTGACAGCCTGCGTATTTCCAGCTCCCTCTGGAAGAAAATCCAGGACATTAATACAACTCCTAAAGCAAGTCCAGACAAAAACACTGAGATATCAGAAGGAAAAATGCAGCGCTCTAGCAATCTCTCTTGGTCCTTGGCAGGGCCAGTCTCCCAGCTGCACTTCTCCAGTAGTTCTGGGATCCAAGCTGTGTCACCCACCGCGCTGTGACATGGACACTGAGGAAGTGTGGGTGTTTTGCTCTTCGCCCCAGCCTCGTCTTATGCGTTGTAATAACAGACTCTGCTTCCTCAAATAGGTAGACTGTGAGCTAAAGTGGACTTTTGGTTCAGAAATATATTTGTCTTTGCTTTGGTTATACATTTCAATTTTAAAAAGTTCTCTTCTAGATTTATTTTTATGCGTATCTGCTAAGATTGATTCCCATACAACATAACTGTAATTAGGTCTAGCTGTCAGAGAGAGAAAAAGAGGGAAAGACTGCCAAAATCCAACAACTCCCAGTGAACAGCATTGTGAAGATGTAACATTCATCAGGTGTAACATCTGCATTGACAAAAAATGAAGTAAAATTCAGAAATTAGAGGACAAAATACCTGTAATCTAATGAAAAAACCTAAATCTGAGTCATTACAGTACAGAGAAAAGTCAAGAAAAAGGGTAGAAATACAATGCTTTTATATGATAATCAAAGCTAGATCAAAATGAGGTTTTAAGTTTTCTTTTGTTATATTTAAAAATATTTTTTTTCTTTTATGAAACAGTCACAGCACTGATTATCCTAGAATAAATCCAGGAATTAGTCTCAAGTCCTGGCAAGCTACTAAGGGCTCATATCGCCCTAAATTTTCATATCTGTAATTTCAGGGAGTAGATTTTTACACGTACACACTAGTGAAGACCAGAAATCTGTTTTTTTTACGTTATAAACGAGTGTCTCTCCTGAACTAAAGTTCATTCTTTGCTGAGAACAGCAACATGGAGGTAGAGATCATGAGGAGCCAATAAGCACATTAAAACAAAAAGAAAAGGAATCCTCCATGATGATTGTTTATTAATTAAAAAAATAATAAAGAAAAAGAAGACAATTTTCACCCTATGCATTGCCCCATATTAGTTTTAGACCTTACAATTTTTACTTTGCAGCAGCTTTTAGGCACTGTGTAGGAACTAAAGACTTTCAGCATACATAGCTCAAATTCTGGAGAATAAAGATGGGTGGATACAAATCATATCTTTATGGAGACAAAGAAAAAAAGTAAAACCAGGGCTAAGTGCTACCATACCTACCCGTCTACCTTCTAGAAACTTAAGAGCTGTGCCAATGTTGGCAACCCAGTGAATTCTCTTCAGATGACGTCCCTGTTCACAAGGCTTAAAGAAAAAAAACAGATAAAATTTCAGTTAGATTTATGCTAGTTTGCTTAAAAACTGAACTTCCAAATTATTGTCAATGCTTGTGTAAAAACGCTCCTTGCAACAGTGAAATTGTTGAATTCTATCCTTGCATATACATTATAGGGAGGACTAACAGATACAGGGGACACAAGCGTGATAATTCCGTTTTAGGAAAGTTACATGTGTCTTAATCTCAGGATGCAAACTATTGGCTTCAGTCCATAAACATCATTAAATCAGAGAACTGTTTTTCTATTGTAAGACAACTACTACTGTTTTTGTACACATGCAAACGCACTCATATAGATATGTGTATATATAGATATATATACACGCATTTGAGAGAAGACAACATTCTCTCAGTGAAATATTTTTGCCTGCTAAGTCAAAGAAATCAGTCTTCAGCGAAGACATTTTACCTAAGAATTTTCATCCTGTTTCTCTAGTGCTTTATCAGCAATTAAAACCTCAGCTAAATTCCTGCTGAACAATTAATTTCACTGAACTTAAGAAATGTAGGCTAAAAAAAGACAGAATTCTTTAATTCAATCAAGAACATATGCTAGGTTTCTAATACTCGACAGTGAAATTAAATTCCCCACAGAATTTTATATTGTAATGTAAATGTGCAACTATTGTAATTTAAATTCCCATTCAGGATGTTACAAATGGCTTTAACAAAGACCACTATAAATTCAGAATCCCTCTTGCAGATACTACAGGATGGCATATGCTGGTATACATAACCTTTAAGTTTACCAGACACTATTGTAGTTTTAGAGTATCTCTTGTCTTTCCTTCATTAATATAGCCAGATGCAATCCTGTGAATTTCACTGTAACAGGTGCCATCATTAAAATTCTTTTCCTGTTTTACTACTTCTGGTTTGCCACCAGAGGGAGGCTTTCTGTCAGACTAACAGAGACGGAAAGGGATATATTTCAATGGAGGAGAAACACATTGGGATGTACAGATTTATCCCATTTCACAGGAAAATCACTTTTGCAGTGTGATTTACTGCCTAATTTTGGGGTTCACCTGCAATCAAAAAAGAGGTGAAATATGAAAAGGAGAGCAAACCATCTCCACGTGGGGGAGCCTGGAACACCTGAGCGCTGCAGCCAGCTGAACGACAGACTGCACTGCTCCTTCACATGCTGCCACCTGATCTGCGAGCTGCTTTGGGGAAAGTCAGAGCCCCCGGCCTAAAATCCTTACATTTTTCTCCTCCATGCACAAAACTAGCCTGCCTCCCAAGAGACAGCCTATTTGCTGTG
Source organism: Anthoscopus minutus (assembly GCA_013399455.1). NCBI lineage: Eukaryota > Metazoa > Chordata > Aves > Passeriformes > Paridae > Anthoscopus > Anthoscopus minutus. The sequence continues at coordinate 17,646 of VWYI01051286.1, forward strand.
TGCTCAATATCCCCTCTGTATATAACTTGGTTGTGAAAAAGCCATTTGGCATCATTCAAGGTTCTTTACAGTAGAGAGCAACTGTCAAGGTAAATGGATATAAGCCCCCATGAAATTTAATAAGAAAAGTCTCATTTTTTTCAAGATGCATAGAAATGACTTGCAGTTTAGAACTTGATTGTGTCATAGCAGCAATACCCAGATGAACTGCAAAGACTAATATAGACAACAAATTTTCATTATGAGCTACATGGCAAAATTAATAAAAAATGCATACAATCAAGCATACCTGTAATAATGCTTTGTAATCAGATAAGACAGTGAAGAACTTTACTATGAAGGAGTAAGTTTCTTTTTACAGTATAGAAACATAGAAAGTTATTAGAAAACCATACCCCACAGAAGTTATGCAACTATCTTGTATATTATAAGGAAGAAAGTTCTCACCAGCTTCTGCCCTGAAAGAACCTCCAAAAGGGCAATCAGCATTACCCCATCTTTGATATCTTCAAACAGGTCATTCACCAGCATGGGAGGATTGCGCTGAAAAGGAAGAAGGCTTCAGATATTATAAAGGCTCATTAGTAATACAACCTAACTCCTTTCCTCTTGAACAGAACCCAAAGAGAGTGGCTGGTCCCCTTCTTTGTGTTCTATAATGTTTAATGTCAAAATATCCTTTGACCACTGATTTGCCATCACGTTGTTTACTTAACACTTCTGGCACAGGACTGTAATATTTTGTGGATTTCTTCAATTGATGATACAAAGGAAGACCTCCTGGCCCCTGCAACAAGCAGAGAAACACACAACAGCTGCCTCTGGTTCTACAAAATACGCACAACTTACAGATGTACTATTATAGTCACATTTCAAACCATCAGATTCATTTCCCTCGTGCTAAGCATTTCACAGAAATTTCACTCTCTCAATCCAAGCAATAGGAGGAGCTGTATGAAGGGGAGATCCCTAGAGTAGCATAGCAGGTTGAGTGATGCTGCCACTTTCTCACAGCTGACAGTTGTTACACTTAGTCGCTGACTTTCCTCTCCTCCAGCCTTGCAGGCTTCAGGTGCTGTCAGCAGTGTCTCAGCTCCTACTTAAGACAAATTGCTTACCAAATGTATTTACCTTCACAAGAACAGCAGTGACAGTACTCAAAAATATGTAAACAGAGATCTTTTGGAAATATTAAATAACAAGGTCAGATAACAAAATTCTGTATTCTTAAATGCACCTCAGTTTGTGGAATTACGGCTCTCAGCTGGTCAGTAGTTTAATCATCACAAAATGTCTCTGAGAAACAAAAAGTTTAAACTTTGTCCAGCTGACAAATAGAATAGGCATTCCCCAGCTTCCATCAGCTTGTGTGAATTCATATACCTTACGATGATGAAGATGATGATACTAATAAAAATTATAATAATACTAATACTTGCTCATTCACTAAAATTACAATGAGACTGAAAAATTCTTGAAACTACTTTATGTTTAAGAATTTACTTTTAGGGTACTTGTTAAAAGAAGTGCACAACCAATTGTCTATTACTTTTTTTGGTGTAGAAATAGAGATTTGAAAAGATGAATCTAAAAAATGAAACATTGCTCTTGAAAAGGTAAAAAATGCAGTAACAAATCAGGAGAAAGAAAAAGATTCTGGCTCCCCAAATCAGAAAAATTGTTCAGCTTGGATAAAGTAATATTTCAATGAAACATAATTTTTGGCATAAAGTGAAAAAGAATTCCTCTGCTGGAAGCAGACTTCATCTGAGATTTTATATGCTCTAATAGTCACAATAACAGAAGAGCCTATTTTCTCATATATAAAATAAAGCAGCACTACAACTCATTATGAGGGTATATTTAGTCATAGTTCTTTTTTATTTCCTAGCAATGCAACAGATAATGTTCTTTCTTGGATCATGTTCTTCCTTAATATAACACCAAAGAAATCAATGAAACAAGCAGGTCACTGAAGATGAATTTGTCCTAGTCTTGCATCACAGGCAGTGGACAGAAACGCAATTAATTTTCCTCACCTTCTATGTTATCATCTCCTGTTTGAAGCCTGGAGCAGCTTTGGTTTTATCAGTATTACCACATGACAAAACACTGAAGAATTATGTGCTAAAATAATTCAGGAATAAAGACAAGAGGATTACAGCAGCTGCCATCCTCATCCAACAGGAGGTGAAGGCCTGAAAAAAACACCTATCCAACTGCCCCAGTAGTGAGGTTTGTCTCTTGAAATTGACTCTACAGCAATGAAGACAGATGGGTTTCTTATAGTTGGCAATTTAGGATATATTTAGATTGAAGGGTAAGTGAGATTCACATTTTCCTGTGATTCTGGTGCCCCAAATGTGCTCGCCAGACAACCTTTTTGAGTATAACACAGCTCCCTTCTAACTTGTAAGGATGCTTTGGCATCCTTACTCACAAACCCAGGTGGAGGTCGGAATTCGTCTCATCCCAACATGAAGCCAAAAGTCATCTGGAGTTCATCTGCAAAGAAAGTCTGGGAAGCACTTCTGGTTTCCCCAGTGTATAGCTACACTCTTTAGCTAAAACCTCTGATCATCCAAGACAAACTCCTGCTCTGAACCACCCTTCAGTGGTATTGACAGAAGCTACAAAAACTAGATTTACATCCCAACTGAGGTTCTCTGGTAAGGCATTGAAAGCATCCCAAGCAAATTAACACCTACAGTGCTTTCTACTTGAATCAAACATTGGTTTGGGGAAAAACAGCTGTAGAGAGAGCACTGAATAAGATGAAAAGCAGGAAAGAAACCATCACAACCAAAGTAGGTAAGAGTTGCTGTTCTGAAGTGTGAGAATCACAATTGTCCTTCTTCAGCAAGACGAAATGTACTTTGGTTTGATGGAAGGTGGCAAAATTACAAATACCACCAATGCTTAGCAGCACACCCCATGGATCTTACACAAATAAAACTGAAACAGAAGGCAGATACAATACCTGTGTCAAAAGATCTCCTGTATAAGACCCCTCTAATATGGAAATTTAGTTAATTATATAGACTGCCAGAAACGTTCTCAGTAATACACTATATAATAAAATGTTTTACACCATCTTGAAGATATTAAGACCTAATTACAAAGAGGTTACACTCTCATCATGTTTCATAAATCACCTTTTTTCTTTTTTTTCACTACTTTGGGCACATAAGCATGGAATTTAGATCATTATTACTATTACTATTACTATTACTATTGTAACTATTATTGTTATTTCAGTCCCTCTCAGAAATATGGAATTAGTTATATTCCTAGTGGCATATATAGAAAAATAGACTCTTCTTTTACACAAGAATAGATCTCAATCTTATTCCCCATGCTGATACATACACTAGCTGATACTGAGCATTTCACATGCGCTTATCCAAATATGGACTATTACACAGGATGGCTTAAGCTACTTAAATGTTTTCTAGGAGATCCTCCACTGATACTAACACATCTTCTTTGGAATGGGTAAATACCTACTCCTTGGCTGCATATATAATGTCAAAGGAAGTGAAAGATGAAGATGAACACTGGTAAATTATTAGCCTTCAGAGAATAAAAGTTTGGGGGTTTTTTTTAAGCTATATTCACTTAGAATATATCAAAAACTTTTTAGTAATTCAGACTTAACAACGATTCACTTAGTTCCTTAATGCACTGACAAAATACTAACTGTAAATCAATGAAGGCAAAGAAAGAAAACGAATTTAAATTTTTGCAATTTTACAATGTTGAATGTACTTCAGATTTCGGCTTTTTGCACATAAGTGTGTAGCCCTAGCAATGCAATCAACTGCAATGACCCTATTACACTGTTCTGAATGTTGGAAAGCCTTTGCAAAGAATTATCCTGTAATAAACTAAAGAAAAGCCTTCAATTATAAAATTTTTGAACAAACTTTCTTGGCAGAACTCAGAATACACTTCAATGAATAATGAGACATTAAATCTACAACTTTTCAGGTGGTCCACCCTATGATTTCAGGTGCCTCAGTATTTGAATAAACTTTTTGGCAAGCTTCTTCAAGAAAGAAAATCAGCAAATTAAGATTAATGATCTGCTACATACTGCACTGCATGAATTGTATTGAAGACTCTTTTATTGCAGTTTATCCAATCACAGTAGTGTAGTTTATAGTGATAATGATACTCAGGAACAGTCATGTCCCAAGGAGGGTGTCACACTCAGAACAAGGAGATTCATGTAATCTGTAGAAGGATTATGAATTAAATGAGAAGGAATCTTCAAGGCTAATAAACCAGATTTTGGTCATACTAAATATTTATTTAAATAACTGTATTTAGAACTGATCATGAGTAGGAAAATATGGAAGAAGTATTTTGCATAAACTTGTCGCTCTTAAAGCTTGTCTAGTCTGCTCTAGTCTCCAGGAAATATTCTGAATGACCTAAAGAACTGAACACTGGTACATATAACAAAATATCTGACTGATAAGCCTCAAAAAAAAGATTTTTAGTAGACCTGTAATCTCTAGAAATTCCTCTTTGTACGCAGTAAGATAAATTTTGTTAAATCCAAACTTCAGATATGGAACAAATACGTATTTGCTAAGCTTTACTTTTTTATTGCATAACTTTTTCTTGCATTTAATTTCTCATTTTCATCTTTTCTACAGGAATCTTTTCCTCACACCCTGTACTTAACTTCTCTAATGAATAAATCACACTATACAAATAAGAGTATCTGCATCATAATGAATTCCAGTGAAGACATTGAAAACTATTTTCGCTACATTAGTTTTCAAATCATCTTTAAAAAACTGGTGAAAAAATGTATGAAAATATATCCACATTCACAAACAGGAGCAAATCTCCGCCACTACTGAATTTGTCTCTGCAGGGAAACATATGTGAGAACATCAAGGACAGTGTGAAATTTCCCTAACTCTGTAATGCTGGACCCCTCCTCTTACACAATTTAATTCCTAAATCCAAGTTAATGTTTTCATAGTCCTTGCTATTAGTGACTTTTTTAATCACTAAAGCTGAGGGACTCAGCCCGAAGTTTTGCATGATTAATTTCATCACAAAAAATTAAATTAGCATTCACGGTTTAACATTAGAGGTCATATGCAATAGTAGCTGAAAACATAGAGTAACTGTTGAAGCACAAAACTACCAGTCAGATTTTCCTCATTATGCAGTCAAGGCGGACAGTAGCTTACTTTTTTCTGTGTCAGTGACTAAGACACTGAGAGTATCTGTTTTCTCACTTGAAAAACACCAAAAGGATCAGACTCAGTTAATTGATGAAAACTGATGAGGTTCATGAAAGACCAAGTTACATTTACATTTTAAGAACAAGTTAACATCATGGACAGCACTGTGTGTGAGATCTCTGTGTCTTGATATACCTTTTTCTTTTTCTTCCTTTCTTTGCTATGAAAGATATAATTTTTCAGTTTCAAAAGCTTTAACATGAGGTTTAATGCTCACATTTAAATCACCATTATATAAATATTACATAGACGAAAGTAAAAATTTTCATCCATTCTTAGTTTTGTTCTTAATTGATATCCATATTCTCTTCTGTTTTTAATGTGTGCATCTTTTTAATGGAAACACAAAATTAATAATAATTTCTTTCAGTAAGTATTTGTTCACTCTATCAGTGAGTTTACAGCAAAACTTTGATGAATACAAATATTAAATTATCCCTGTGCTTGGGAACAAAAATGTCATTTGATTGGGTTAAACCAATTTACAGTTTGTGTTTCAGACTTTGAAACTACTATTCCCCCAAACTTTCATGAAAGGTAAAAATGGCAATAAAGAGCACATGCCTTTAAAGCTGTTAAAGAAAGTGATATACTTTTCATCCTCTTTACTCAATTAATCATCAACCTCAAACATTTGCATACGTAACAAAATGAAAAGATATTTAAATAATTGCTGATCTGAATGCAAGTAATGTCTCCTTTTTGAAACATTTGGTGTAAATTTGTTCCATATTTTAAATTTAGATTTTGAATAGATGCTTCAAAAGAAAATTAGAAGCAGAGTCAAATTATTTCTGTACTTTAAAGCCAAGACTAAGATGAGGAAGGACTGTTTTACAACCATAGAAAAATATTAAGAAATTATTCTTGTCCTGTTACACAGGCATATCTCATTTACCATCAGCAGAACTTCACAGACGCACAAAAATTCAAAAGGATGGCCAGAAGATAGACCACATTTATTTCGTAGATTATGACCTAATTTCTGCAAGTGGCTGGCAGAGAAAACATGCTTTCCAATTGATGAGTCTCAAAAGATAACTGCTCAGAATCATAGAACAGAGACTGGGGTTAGGGAGACAGCAGAGGGCTTGTGCTAAGAGCTCACCCAAGATGAAGCTGCTACTTAGCAGACTCGCAGGTTTTTCCTCTCTGTGCATCCCCTCTGGCTGAGGGCACAGCTTGCTCCAAGGCTGTTTTACCTACATCTTTTCAGCTCTCCCATAATCATCTGATTATGCTTTGAATTCCTCTGCTTGTGAAAGAACATCTTTGAAATACAAAACGTAATTTTTTGAAAAGCTAGCATTGTATCCTTAGAGTGAGGGAGAATAAAAAATTCACACCTTTCTCCTACTGCCTTTTGTAAAACTGAATGCATAGAATCATAAAACTATTTAGGCTGGAAAATTGCTTTAACATCATGTCCAGCCATTAACCTAACACTGACATGTCCAGCACCAAGCCATGGCCCTAAGTGCCATATCAGCACCTCTTTTAAATACCTCCAGGGATGATGACTCAACCACTTTTTTAGGCAGCCAGTTCCAGTGCCTGACAAACCTTTTGGTGAAGAAATTTTAGCAATTTCATTTATCTTTGTATCCATATTTTCACACCTATTCCTAACATTAAATAGCCAAAAATATTTGGTTAAATGTACTTGATAGCCTTAGTTATTGAATTAGTTTCTGTTTCAATGAGAGCATAACTTTTTAGATAAAAAACATACACTAAGATCTTAAAAATTCGCAGGGAAGAACCTTTTACTCCTAGTAAACTGACAAGTAATCACATCCTGCTTTATGTTCCCAACCCATGAAGTGGTCTTGGTTCTACCTAATTTTTCTACCTAACAATTCTAATCAAATCACTTCTGTATTTCCATTTCTTCAAATCACAACTCCTCACAATGCAAGAAACTACTCCGTTTTAGATCCTCCTTTGCTCTACTCAACCAACACATTATAAGGATTACAACTCTACATGAGTAGTTTCCTTTCCTTTGCTACTTTTAAACCCATCTTTCAAATTCCTACATTAAACCCCCATCAATCTTTGTGTAGAAACCATTACCTTCCCCTGCTTTTGAGGTTTCATGTAATACTTATTTTCAAAACCCCTCAAACTCATTAATAATGAAACATTTCTTTAGGTAGAGTGGTGTTAAAGAGTTACAGATACCCTAATTATAGTGTTTCGTTTCCTCTTTATTTCCTCCTATTACTTCTTCCATTAATAATTTTATGAGATTATTAAAAGTGGCACTGAAAGGAAAGAAACCCATAGTTTTCCAAGAGTACTCAAGAGATAGAGAGACAAGTTAACATGAAGTTACTGTTAATTTTGAATGCATATACTGAGTCAAATTCAGCACAGTGTTTCTGGATTGACAGTGGAACACAAAGGCAAAATTCAAATTACCTTCCTCCTATCTACCCCTTTTTCTCCCGGCTCAGCTTCACTCCTTCACTCCCAGCTCCTTTGCTCCTCAGTGGTGCAGCATGTACTGCTCTTTCTCTGCTGGAAGTTTGAGGCCAGCACTTCACAGTGTCTCTTACTAGGTACCAGACTAGTAGATGCTCCACTTTTTATTGGGTCAAAGATGAGAGCAGAATGCTGCAGAGAATACTGCCTAAAAGTGAGTCTCCTTCCAGGGTTTTTCCATATCACACTTCAAAGGCTTTCAGACAATGGAGATCTGACAGATCTCCAGTTTCTTTTGAAACAATCAAAACCACAACAACCTTTTACAAAACTCAAATAGCCTAAATACTGAAATTTTGAGTTAAATGTCAGAACATGAGTTCAAGGGGAGTCCTGGGCACTTCAAAGACCCACCTGTATTCTACAGTTGTGATTAACTCAGAAAAGTATTTCCACTTACATATTTCTAAAACTTAACTAACAAAGTTTTAAAAGCTTATTTTGAGACTACTTTCTATAAACAATGCTTCTCCTTCGGCAGCGTAACAGCAGAAATGGGAAGAAGAGACAGATGAGGCAATCAGGCAGTGAGGCAAACACGCTGACAGACATCAATAAACTGTAACAGACACATCTTTCCTGGAAATTATTGAACTAACACAGATCAGTTACTACAAGTAACTAAAAGGTACCTCAGGTACCTAAAAGTCAGGGCTGTGGCTGCGTAACTGGCTCGTTTGAACGTGTTTGATCAGTCTTTACAGTATCAGGCCCTTTAAGGAACTAAATACCTAGGTCATGTGCGTCAAAAGGTTCATCTGAGCCCTCATGGCCCAAAGGGACCAGCAGAGCAGGAAACACTCACAAATCTCAATCCAGGGCAAGATCTCCTAATGGAGCTGCCACCACCACTTTGTCTCTTCCCAAGGATTAGTTTTTGGACTAGGGAATTATCACGACATGTGCACACACACTCATAATATTTAACAATATGATATAGATAACCTACCTAATAGTTCTACTTTTCCATGAATACCAGATTCTTATTAACGACACAACATAATTAAGAAATCAATGAAGAAATTATTTTTCTCCTCTGACACTCATTCACATCACCCTTAGCTGATGCTTCAGCAAACAATGAATGCCTTTCAGTTTCAGTTGAAGTGAACAGAACACAGAGTGCTTAAGTTCACTCCTACATGGGGGGCTTTCCCAAATTATTTTAAAGACAATATGGGGACAGACCTTGTTTCCAGTGAGAATCCACTGTCAAGAAGTCCTGAAGACACCTTTGTTCTTGTATTTTACAACACCAGCAGAGTTAATTTCACAGTAAGTTCTACCATTACTTTCCTCAGCAATGTAAATAAATGTTGCTGCTCTACCATACTGTCTCATTAGAACAAATCACACGATACAGCATTATATGGGCTTCCTGCTTTGCTTGACTCATTTTTGAGAGTATTATGAGCCATTTCCTTACACAAATTAAAACAGTGCTGTTACAGCTATTCTTTATTCAATTTAAATGATCATTAATCTTCAGGCTTACAAATGCACATTTCAAAAACCTGCTCTTGGAGTTTAAAATTTTAATTTATTGGACTAATTGATAACTGCAGTTAGAGCTGTGCTGTGTGAAAACTCCAGGAATGCCAAAGCGAATCCTACTGCTTATGTTTTCAGGTAAGGTTGGTACCAATTGTAGCTTAATACTTTTAAACTGTGTGTAAATCACAGTCTTTATGCTCGTAAAGGCAAAAGGACTCCAGTCAGGAGTTTTAAGTTGTGTTAAAAAGAAGCAACAATAGATTCACGACAAATCCCACAATGCATCAGATAATTAATTGGGCACTGGATGAAGCACTGCTTAATGTCTGTAACTAGATTAAACTACACAAGACATTACTTAAGTTTTATTCAAATATATTGTGTGCAGTAAGTCTAATATTTCATTTAATAAAAAACCAGTTTCAGATGTTTCCTCTGGCTGAAATACCAGGTACTGCGCTACTTTTTAGTTCTGGCCAAAAAAGCCGAGTGGTTGCCTCTGGATACCACTTGCACCTCTGCAGCTGACCACTACCATGCTGAGATTTATCCTCAATGGTGTGCAGATGAAGAGGATCTTTTTTTAACTTTAGGAAATACTGCCCAGAGAAATCTGACATATTCTATATTCCTGGGTTGTATAGGCATAGATTAATAGGCTTGATTTAAAAAAAAAAGTTTCAGAGCCATGTGTTACCTTAGCCAGATGAGTATTGATCCATTTTGTGAAAGTCCGTTTCTGCACTGACTCTTGCTCATCTGAGAATAAAAGGAAATCAGTTTGATTAGACATCACTGGATAGTTTCAGATTTGCATGGTAGAAGAGTAAAATTTCCTACTGACAACAAATGCAATCTGCCCTTGCCAGAAATAACTCTAGATTTTATTGAGACAGACAATTTTGCCTCTAAATACTCATAACAAATACTTCATATTATTACAATAATGTTCTGATACCTGACTATTTGAAGAGTTTCACAGCAAAGTTCAAGTCTTAACAAGCTAATGACCAGAAAGACACCATTTAAAATCTAAATATCAAGATGAATTTGAGGTCTAAATCCATACTATACTTACCCAAGGTCTGAGCACCTGGAATTCTCTATACTTTTTAACTAGAATCCACATCTGCCACAGCCAAACTGTTTTTATGTAGAATCATAAAAATCAGCTAGGGACTTAGAAAAAAATTACTTCTCAGCATATTTATTTGAAAATGTTTAGAATGTTGAATGAAAGATTTGAAATTGCACTATCAAACTTATTTGTCCCCTGGGAGATCCTGCCAGGAAGGAGCCATTAGAGAGTTCAGGCAGTTTCTATACCACTGCTTACTACACCCCTTAGTCCTGTCTTGAAGCTCTTGTCTGGTTTATGGTGAATTTCCTTGACTGTCAGATCATCCCTGCGGGACAGCTGTCAGATGCACAGATTAAAATAGCTCCCAAATCAGCTCCTCCAGCTTCAGCAGCAAGGGTCACAGCAGTGGAGGGAAGAGCATCACAGCATTATAACCAATCCACAAAGTCCTGCTCCTTTCTTTTGTGTAATAAGTTTTGACACAGGGAATAATTTCACAGCAGAGGTATTCAAATATTTGTGATAGATTTTTCTTTCAAAAATAGGAAGAAATTTCTATTTCATGGAAAAACAAATCATATTACTACCATCATGAGTTCTGAATGAACACCTTCATCTCCCAACAGAAAACAGAAACAAATACAATTGCTGCTTGATGATATTTACTGAAATTTTCTAGGAATACGTGCATATCCCAAAACCTACAGATGCAATATCTAATTCTAGCTCCTGCATTCGCTAGTGACTTGCACAGCACTGAACAGTATTTTTCATATTCCACATCTGTAAAATTACAATGGAATATTCCTTAACACCCATTAAAGTTCTGGAATAGATAACTACTACACTTGTGGCATTCCTAACAATACACTCCCTAATTTACACTTATGTAATACTGCTTCACAATTAGGGTACACAGGGATAGAAATCACCACTCAAAATTTATAGGTCAAAATGTTCTCTTCAGTTGGTCAGTGACCATATACAAGCTCCCAAAAGGTGTATGTGTATAATTCAGGAATATTTTCTTCGTATATAAGTAACATCTCACATATAAAAAATATCAAAGGAAAAAAAGATACCTACACTAACCAGCATCTTTTGCTAGATTATCACACTTTATGCCTAAGAAAATAATTTTGCATTCTTTAGTTTCCTTTGATATCATTGGGCAGGCAGGATTACATAAGTTTTTGATGTTTATTACTCAGAATCTACTTGTTGCAGTCACAGACAAGTTATGAAAAATATCACTAAGATACTGCATCATGCTTCATTCCACACTGACTATTTTTGGCAGGGAGTTGCTTTGACTTTGTATGTAACAATTGTTTCTACATTCTGAAAAACAGATTTCTCACTGCATGGTTCCTAATCATGAACAAGCTTTCCACTTGATCCACAGTAAATGTTAGCTGTATTCTCTAATTACATATATAGGTAGCCAAATTAATGGAAGTACTTGCACACTTCTACTGGGTTGTTTGTGAATAGGTGAGGGGATAGAGATCAAGCACACACAGAATTCATCTACTTCTGCCTTAACTCACACTTCTGTAACTCAAAAAAACTCCCTAGCAGCCCTGATACAACAAAGGTATGCCAAAAGAAATAAACCAGGCCTTCAGAACTGAAACTTTTTATCAATGAAATAAGTGAAAATGATTCCATAATTTGTAGTTCCAGTGCAACTTGGTAATTTAAGAAACAGCCTTCTGAGAAAAACTGGAAATCAGAGAACTTGCTTCCAGCTTCTAAAGAGATGCTTTATGAGCAGAAGACACAGAGGTTCAGTCATACCAACAAACAGCAGAAACATACCTTCTAAATAACCAGTTTCAAGGGCATTTAATTTGTATAGGCTTAAAAGGAACAGATTTTACCACTGTAAAATCTGCATCTGAACATAACACAGTGCATTGATTTTTAAAATTCCATTGTAAATATGCTTTTTACAAATTCACCTGGAAGCAATTGTGTTATTTCCATTGACTAAATTCTCTGCATGGGTACTGTTTATCTATACCCACTGTGTGTCATGCAGTCCTTACATTCTCCCCACTCGCAAGGACTCTCAGCTCCGTGTTCGCACTACTTACCCTGCTGGACCTGAAAGAATTCAGGAAGCACATTCAATGACAGGACATTTCTGCCCCCAGCACCTTTATAAAGAGCCATAGGCACTGCTGCTGCTGCTGCTGCTGCTGCTGCTGCTTCTGCTGCTGCTGCTGCTGCTGAGGATGATGCTGAGGATGCTGCTGAGGATGCTGCTGTGGCTTCTACCCCTCTCTCATGTGGAGTGTTTCTTTAGAATTCAGCCAGAAGTAATTTTTCAACAATGATCAGATTTCTTACCCTCACTGGAAATGCAGGCCTCTTACAAAAATCCCTCCACCATTTCTTATCAGAGAATTCACATGAAGCCAAAGCTTAAAAACATCCTTATATGTTCTTGCCGAGATGTAACAGCCAGACAAAGCCAGCTGTATTGGAAGCAGCAGTTCTGCTGGTCTCACTGCCATCATCCTTCTCCACTGTTTTTCTGTGGAAAGATTTTATTATCCCAGCACCAGCCAATCCGCTAGCAGAAATCTCTGATGTCAAGAGCTTGAATAATTCATCCAGGGACCACGACAACCCAACTACACCGCTGATATCCTAAAGCAAAAAGATGTCTGCAAAAATTGATGCAGCTTTCTCACCAGTGCTTTTTTAACAGCATAGTTCTCAGTAAGTAAAAATGGTTGAAGGGCACAGACCTTCTTTAGGTTGTCACACATGTAATACTTTTAAAAACAACTGCTTGGGTTCACTGCATACTCCTGTGAGAGAGGGATGTCCTTCAGCTTTGCAGCTGAAAGTGGAAGTAACAGCAAGCAATGAATCTGAATAGGTATGTAGCCTACTTAGCTTTGAATAATGCATTTGATCTGTTGTACAAGGGGCACAAAACACATGTAAGGATGCTGAGAATTTTCAGAGTATGCCTATATCAGCCTGAAACATACCCAGATTTCTGATAATATGGAGTACTTTTGATTTCATTAAATTAGGGCACTTGAACTGATATTTTTTTCTGTGGTAGAATGAAGGCAGATATGAAACATCCTTTGCGGAGATTCATGTTATTCCCCTACAGGGGCTAAGAGAGTAATACATACTGTTGAAATGAAAACAGAAGGGCTCACTTTTATTATGCCATTATTGCAAATGTATCATTATAAAGGTCAAATTCAAATTTATGTTTCTGTAAAACACAAGGACTCTGACAATATGATTCTGTGTCTGAAAGAAAAGTTGCAAGAAAGATACCTTTAATGAAATATGTTCTTTTAATTGGCTGGAAGTATCTTCATATTTTTACAAACCTTTTTCTACTAAAGCATCACCAACAGACTGCTTTTTTACAAAAATTTTTTGAGTAGGCAAAAAAGGACAAATGTAATTGGATACTTTAAAACAGGTAAAACAAATTATTTGGATCAATGAACACAACCAACTATGCATCTTCAGACAGTTATGAAGATGCTGATGGAAAGTTCATCATGCATACTTTTTCTAATGTCTGCTATCATGCTGACCAGAGGGCACTGAGCAGCAGCAGATGGCACATCAAGCCCCTGGTGCTTGGGGGTGGGATAGTGCAGAGTGGCAAATAATGCATTCTGCTTTGAGGTTACACAAGAAGGAGGCTCATGCACAGAGTCACAACAGAGTCAAGTTCACACAGGTCTAATAAAGAGCATCTTGACTGATTCTCACAGACTGAAAAATGTGAAGATTTGTTTTGTTTCTTGCTTTAGTGAAATTCAAGCTCCTAAGAGCTCCTCATTTTCAGTATCCTTTTCTTGTTTTCTTTGGTTTTGATAGTTCTGTGTTAAAAACAACAAAGATATTTTTGTCTTATTTTGTTTTCCAGGTTTATGTCATACTGCTAAATCAACATGGAAGTACAGAAAAGCGTCCTAAACCAGCTGCATTGTTTCTGTGTCATGTGAAACACAGCACAGAAAGCAGTGGACAGTACCTCAATGTTTGATGAGCACTATGGCATACATTCTCTAAAGGTTTCAATAAATTATGCTACACAACAGTTCCTATCTTCACTAAGGACAGTTTTAATTTAAAGCAGCTGTAGAAAACCTTGCAGAGTGAAAGCAATAATGTGGGGACACTGCTTAAGAAAAGGGGCCATATTCTAAGCTACATAATTTAATCAACACTTCCATAACAGGTGGATTACTCCAATTAGGGGTGCTGCACAGGGAAAATGCAAATTCATGTCTTGTCCTTTAAACCACCAGCTGATTTCTTTTAGGGGGCAATGTCAGGAAAGCTTTGGTTTTAAAAACAATCCAAACAAAAAAATTAAATTTGTGGTAGCACTAAAGTACATATTTTTTCTAAGTTTCTAGGTTTTCTAATAGTAACTCTGTAGACTTTGATATAAAGAAAGGAAGCAAGCAAAGAGGGAAAAATTGTTTCCAGCATCCAGTTGACATGAAGACTTAGCAGTATTGATACAAAGAATGAGAGTATATTTTTTAAATCCTCATGCGTTAATCAAATTTTATATTTTAAGGTGAAAGACAGCATTTGTCAAAGTGCTCTCAGACACATGCTTCTACTAAAGGTGCTTTATCAGAGATGGTGAGATGGTCACAGTAACAGACCATTTATCTAGATTTCCAGTATTTGGGATCTAGGTCTACACATCACTCATAGCCTCCTCCACCACTGAGCAGCAGCCGGCTCCCCACGAGATTCTGAAGAAAGAATACCCATGCACAAGGGCTAGAAGGGAACCAGTCATCCTTGGCCAAACCCCTACCAGAGAAAATGATGGGGATCAGCTCTCTGGGGTATGCACAACATACAAGTAACCTTAATACAGTCCTTTGAGAGCCAAAGGTTTTATGCCATTTGAAGAGCGGAATTAGAGAACACCCACACACACACTGGTAGAATAATTACAGGAAACTGAAGTATGGAGAAGCAGGCTCACATCTGCAGCAGCACTGCCTGCTGGGTCACATGCTGCTGCACAGCAACTGGCACACAGCTGAGGATTTTCTGCTCTTACTGTCCGAAATGTATTTACAAAATATGTATTTTAAATTTAAACAATTCTTATCGATTTCTTGCACTTCTAAGAGAGAGAGAGTCTATCTAGTCATTGTTAGAAAGATACTAAGAATGATTCAATTTATCATCCAAATAAGGTCGCATTTTAAAAAAAATAAGGTTAGAACAAAGTTAAAAACAGAACAAATCAATGTGTCTTCTTTTGTTGCCAGTCAATTTATTGCAAGCACAATTAGCAAACAGGTTCTCTGGAAGCACATGTTGTAGACTGTGAAAGTAGATTAAATTTTTGAAATCTGGGAAACAAAAAATCTAGCCAGCACCAGAGTGCGTGCTTTAACTCAGTCTGTTGGCTGCACCTCACAGTAGCACTTAGCCTGTCACAGCATATGTTTATACTGTGGGACTTGGGAGAATTCTAGTCCTTAAATCCAAGGTAAGGCCCTGTTGTGGCCATATTCTCATAAGCACATTCTCGTGAGCCATCCAGACTCACATTATCCCCCACTGTCCTGTGCTCTGGTTTTCACAGGCAGAAACAGAGTATGAACAGAGCACAGGGCAGTAATTTAATCTTGATACTTAGAAGCCAGGACATGGTCTGTGCATAACTGCACTGCCCCTACTTGCTCTTCATTTTAATCAGAAAAGCATCCCTTGGTGTTTGGAGAAACGAATGAGAGCAACACAACTTCTGCAGTGGATTGGAAGATATGTCCGAAATATCGTTTTTTATGACTCTTTCCCATTTCCAGTCCTTGCAGCATATCTGCTTCTATTTTGTGTTTTCAGTGACTAAAAATAAAAGAAACTGAAATTAAATTGCGTTGCACCATATTTTGCCCTCATGGGCTGCATTTTGTTCTTCCGCACATGTAGAAGCAGAATGCATTCATAACTAATCAATGAATGCATTTGCATTTTATCTTTACTGTGTATTTGCCTGTGCTGCTGCACTATTGTCATCTCCACTGACTGCTGTCTTCATCTCCATGTGATGTAAACATATTATTCATATATGACTCATTTTTATAGTATCCAAACTCAAATGAATGCAGCCAGAAATTAAAACACCACCATTTAGAAAACCATTATAGGCACACTTAATCCAATTTTTAAAAGCGGCACCCTGAAGGAGATATTAGTTAAAATCAGGACACCAAACATTTGAGTTAATCATGTGTAATAGTTTCAGCTCCATCTGAAAGATTCAAGATTTGCTGCTCTGCAGGTGTCTGTTTATTCACCCATTTGGCACAGGGGACACTGAAATTAAGTGTTCACACACATGATATATCTTTTACTGCACCAATAGATAAGCTGAAAACAGCCTGATATAACTGATCAGACTTGACATTTTTTCTTATAATTACTTATCTTCTTAATTATATACTTAGAAGGATGTGTATACATATAATATATTTATTTTTATATATTTAAGTATATATTTATACTAAGTATATTAATTATA
>VWYI01051321.1:0-12304 GCA_013399455.1 Anthoscopus minutus
GACAGACACCTGTCTTACAAACCAAGACAGACGGTGCCAGCCAAGGAGCAATGGACATTAATCCGTCACCCTTCAAGAACAAGGAACAGTTTTGCATAAAGTTGATCTTTCTAACCATACAGATATTTAATCTATATTAGAGCCATACCAGTGAGAACAAACCAAGGTACAATGACAATGAGTTTTGCTAGACTTGGCATGTATGAGCTTCAACTACCTTGGGGTTACAAATCCAGAGCAATGAGGAAGCCAACTGTGGGCAAGTAGAAGTGGTTTTCCTGTGACCTGAAAAGCACAGAGAAATAGGCAACAGAGCACCCAAGGTTCTAAAAACATGTTGTTATAATCTGGTTTAAACCCAGAAGATGAAGAAAATTAAGTCTCTGTGTACAAAACAGAAAGAACTTTGAAGGTTCAAAGCATACCCAAAAGAATGTAATTAAAACTAAACAAGATTAGATGTTGGTGCCAAAAAAAGAGGTATATTTTATTTAATAGTAAAAGACACAGTGAGAAATGTCTTTGGCATGCTTTATTATCCCATCCTGGTTTTGGGGTTTTGATCTGTTTTGTTTTGTTTTGTGCCCAGGTGTGGTAGCTGTCTCCACTCCACTCCTTATTGTCCCTAAATCCAGGGCTATCTTGATGAATGTGAGACAGGCTAGTGTTCCTGGAGGGAGATGGGGGCAGAGTGAGAGGCAACCCCTCTCTTCCAGCACAGGTGGCTCAACTGGTGGCATGAGTGGCATTCAGTTGGTATCATGGACCAGAGATCCTGCTGTTTCTGTGGGTTTTGCCTGCTTATCTTTGTTGGGTTTTGGTTTTGGTTTTTTTTTTTTCCTTCATCACTGTGACTGAGCCTGCTGGCTTGGCTTCTTTTGCTGCTCTGCTGTCAGGAAGCCCAGAGCTAGAGTGTGATCTGCCACGACCTGGGAACACTCCACTTTCCCACCAGGGACTGCCTCTCTCTGCATAGCCCAGACCCAAGTTCCAGCCAGTGCGAGTGAGAAATCCCAGGGAGCCCTTTCCCTGCTGTGTTCGAAAGCCAGGCTGCTGCCCAACCCTTGCTGTACCTCTGCTGTTTGCTCTGTTTGTGCTGCACTGTAGCTTTTTACCCTCTGCCTGCCGGGAGGTCCTGTCATTCCAGTTTGCTTCTTCTGAGGTTCCTGCTATAGCTCCTTTTGCTATCCAGAGGGGGCACAGGGAACACCTGCAACTGGGGGTTCATAGAGGAAGCCCCTCCTCCATCCCTTCCTGCCAGCTGCTTCCAGTATCATCCATGTGGAGAAATATGGCCAAACTCGTGCCACAGCCCCCCCTGCAGCCGCGGGGGAATCATCACACCTACCCTGCCCAGCCGGGAGCCAACAGCTCCCCTGCCGGCTCTGACTGGAACTATACCA
Source organism: Anthoscopus minutus (assembly GCA_013399455.1). Taxonomy (NCBI): domain Eukaryota; kingdom Metazoa; phylum Chordata; class Aves; order Passeriformes; family Paridae; genus Anthoscopus; species Anthoscopus minutus. The sequence continues at coordinate 1,404 of VWYI01051321.1, forward strand.
AAGAGGAAATGACTTAAAGAGTGGGAAGAGACTATTCATGGGGCTTTCTGTTCTTGTTTGTTGTCTTCTTGGTGGTGAGGGTCCCCTGTAGCAATGCCACGCTGCATCATGGAGAAGAGTATTGAATCCAGTGGATTCATATACTTTTTGGGCAGGTGGGAATGCCCATGTTTTTCCCTTGCAGGAGGCCAGTTTGACACTGTCCCTTGCAACACTGTGGATGTCTTGCAGCATGTGTAGTGCTCTGCTGCAGGGTATGGAGGTATGGGGACCCCTTCGGGGAGCCTTTGTTAGGCCATGACACCCCCTTCTGCTGTGGCTAAGCTTTTCCCCAGGTGAAGGGCCCCTCAGCTGAGCTGGTCTGCACAGCGGAGGATGGGCATTCACTGCACTTCTGACCAACAGCTTTTCCAACACACACCTTAAATCCTCTCTCTCTCCCACACCTTTTGTTGTGAGGGTCTGTGCAGACCAGGCAGCTGATGGCCTTGGCAATGTGGTCTCCACGCTGAGGGTACTAAGCTTGATCCCTATGTGAACGCGTTCTTTTCTCCACAGACCTGACTCTATCTTATCTCCATCAGTGAGCAGTCCAGGGCCTCAGTTAGAAAGCCTGTTTAGAATGTGGTGGTCTTCTCTGTAGCTTTTGCAATGCAGTTTTTCCTAGGCAAAAGTCCTTCATGAAAATATTTAAATCATAAACAATAATATTTCAGTCTCTGATACATGCCAATTAAATTATGGACTGGTCTAATGAACATTTGAATTCAAGCTGGTGTTAAAGCACACTGTGTCTTGGATGTTTTGTTGTTTTATTCACACCGTTTGAGGAATAAAACTGACAGAAATCAGAAAGTTTATCTGAGCATAAACAAGGAAATTATACAGTGCCCAATTTGTGCAGCGATTCTAATGGAGCCAGTTGTCCATTTTCTCTTCTCACACAACTGATACCCTTAAAAAAGAAAAAAAAGAGATGCAGAGAGGACAAGCCAGTGAATGAATACTGACGTACCTACCTACCTTTAAAGCACCTAACCCAGCAAAGAGGGTGGCAGGGTACAGAGAAGGCCTGTAGTCCTTCACAAGCCCATATCTGTGCATATTTGTGTCAGTCTGAGCAGCTGTTCTGTGCTGGGGACCAGGTAATAGTAAGGGTAGCTAGAGAAGGATATGACAGCAGCTCTGCAGGCTCTTTGCAAAGGAGATGGAGGCCAAGAACAGCCCACCCCAGCACACATCATACATAATTCATGTGAGTATTAGGCCTACATCTGGACTATGATGAAACACACCATAGAATCCTAAAATGATTCAAGTTGGAGGAGAACCTTGAAGACCGTCTCTTTCCAATACCTCTGCTGTGGACAGGGACACCTTCAACTGAACCAGGTTGCTCAGAGCCCCATCCAAACTGGCTTTAAACTTCCAGATCCCATCTCTCCCATTCCACTTTTCCCATCTCATTCATACCCACCCAAGTTTTACACATTGATATAAAAGACAAAAGAATCAGAAGAGGCCATGGATTGCTCAAGACTGTTTTACACAACAGTCACTCTTAATCAGCTCCTACCAAATTCACATCTTGAATTTTCTTTGAAAAACAAATAAAGAAACTTTGCATAAGTGAATAATTAAAAAGGAACACCAGATTATTGTTTCTATGGCACCTTCTTTTGTTAACGTGATCTCCAAATGAAAGGTGGACTCATAACTGATCAGAAAAGCACACTGCTGAGCACCAAATTATTCAGAATATAAATGCATCTATTTAATATCTGAAAGATTATCTCAATTTATAACACACAAACAGTGGGAAGATCAGAGTAATTGTCTCACAAGCACAGAAGCTTTCTGTTCCTGTAATCCACTAACTTGTAAAAGCATCTGTCCTACAAAGCAAACAGAGATTAAATTGTCAGCTATCACAGTCAAGATAAAAGGCAGAAGTCATTTCTGTGCCTCCAGTTGCACAGGTTAAGTTCAGTTCCAGAACACAGCCCATCCTGTCAGTTCCTGGCCTTATAAATTCATTAGTAAGCCTTTACCCCTCCTGAAACAATCCCTTTCCTCAAATGCATTTTAAAATAATTTAAAAATAATTTTTTCTTCTCGTACATCCCTTTTTATTGTACTGTCTAGGCACTAGGGAGGAATTAAGCTTATCTTTTCAGGCTTTTCCATGTAAAAGATATCTAAGACATCCTTCTCTTTTTCTAATAAAAAATTAGGGTCTTCCCTCCAGAAGTCAGGACTTCTAGAAAACTGTAAAAGTTTCTGATGAAATGTTAGCATTAGTTAACAGCTCATAAAATTCTCTGATGTGATGGAGAGAAACCAGTCATGGAAACTACTTTTGGCACAAGATGTCATTATGAATGACATACACAATAAGCATTTGTTGCAAAGACAGAAAGCACTTTGGACTTGATTAGCATAAGAGATTTGATAATCAGAACAGAGCTTTGAAGATTGAATGAAGATTGGATCAGACTGGAAGAAGACTGAATCAATTTCTAAAAGTAGAAGAAATGTTGCAAAAATGTATGTTTGTTTGTATGATGTTTAACCCAAATAATTGTAGCAAAAAATTACTAGCCTTCCTAGCATGGTATGTAAGCATATGTAGCCCACAGTAAATTCGGATTCTGATCACCACTCAGTTGTCCCCATCTCTCTCAATTACCAATAAGCATTAATTAACTTATAGTTTTTAAAGTCCTTATGTGAATCTATGTTTAAAACACAAGATATTGGTTATTCTGTGTGACAGAGAAAAATGTGAAGAACTGAAGAAAATTGCATCCTTAAGGGAGTTTGGTGTAAGCCTGTCAGAACCAGCCACAACAAATTTTAGCGCCATTCAAATGTTCTAAAGCCAAGCATGAACTATTGGGTTCATTGTTGACACAAAGAGTAAATCTCTGTAGCCTGAAATATTGGTTTTATAAATACAAAAATACTGATTAATATTAATCATTTAGATTAGCTCAGGAAGTTTCAGTGCTGAGACAGTATTTCTTCATCATTGTCTGACTTACTCTTTCTTTAAAAAAAAAAGTAATTCTATAGCTCAGAAATTAACGGGCAAGGAAGCTTTGATTATCCTTAATCGAAACAAAAAAGTACAAAGCAGCCCTGTTCATCTGTACTCAGTAGAAAATTTCAGCCATTCCAACCCAGTTCCATTTTGTGGCTATAGTTCATATCTGTAGGGTACCCTGAACTTCTGAACTTCTCAGAACCTGTACTTTGTAGCTGAGAAAACGCAAAATAATGAAGAAAATCTGGCCAGCAGAAACACATAAAAATTGAACTTGTAAGATTCTACTTTTTATGCTATTCCTGTATGCATTAATGTGCTTTTACATGCGCCCAGAAGCAGCACTTCATCAAGAAACACCATAAGCCAAGGTAGTTTTGTTTGAAAACTTTGATTTCAAATTAAATTCTAAGGGAATCTTTTACTTTATCTGTGTATTTAGATTGTCTGATTTCCTCCAAAACCATTGTTATAAGTTCACTCCTCTACTCTGTTTCCCTGTACTAGTGAAAGAAAGCAGTTTGTGAAATATGTATGGACAACACCCTTTAAAAATATCAGTTACTATACTGAGGCATGGAATGAACTCTTCAGCTAATTAATATCTGGAAAGTGGTAAGCTTTAATAGCAGCGCTGGACACACGACGGGACAGGTAGCCTCTCCAAGGTCATGTGCGAAATTCACAGACCTCTGGGTCTCCATTTATTCACAAAAATCTTACATATTTACCGTATTTCCCAATGTGCCTATACATATGCATTATCTGACCCAGCCTATCCCCGATTCATATTAAAATGAGCTCAAGTCCTTTTATGCTTGTGCAGTCTTTCATTTAAAATGGGTCTGGGGGTTCCAAATGAGTTGGAGGTTTTTCTAGTGGTGAAGGAGGAATGCTCTTCCTCACTTAAACTTTTCACCTTTGTGATTTGGCAGGTCTTCTGACCACTTGGGCCAAGTCCAAATTCTCCAATCTTGGTTCTGGTTTCTTTTAAAAATGCTGTCTCATTCCTCAAACAGAATTAATTCAAGTAAACAATACTTTGCTTGATTAACTCTATCTGCTAATTATTAATCATTCGATCTGTCTTTTAATCTTCTCTTAATCAAGTTTCTGTGCTTCTAGCTACATTCTTAAGTTTTTAATTCTATAATTCAATACAGCAATGTATCATTCCTCTGATAAGACAAATATACCTATATCTGGTATCCCATATGCTCCTGGACTTTAAAGTTATGGGTAGAAACAGAGAAGAGAATTGAAGGGGCTGTAAAACAGATCAGGAGAATCATATATTTGTATCAGAGAAGTCACAGATTCCAGTAATCATAAAAGTATACACAGAGAAGATAAAATAAAGGGAAAAAATCAGAATAAGCAGATGGAATACTGTTGCTGAGAGTTCCTAGCTTTGTCAGCTTTCATTTGACTTACAAGATCAATACTTTGTTTTTTCACAAGCTCTGTATTATATTTACAATATATTCAGATCTTAGAGGGACAGGGTCCTTCCAAAATTTAATCAAGTTTGTTTCACTTGTTCTCCTGCAGGAAAGATATCTTTCCTCCAAAATTCTGTTTATTATTTTCCTTCATTTTACAATTCAAAGTCATCTAAGCATGTCATTGAAATTCCATACCCTTATTTGTAAATGAAGGATGTGTCCTATAATTTTTAAGAAGATTTGTACTAAACTGTGCCCTATAGAATAGTTTTATATGACTAGATATCTCACCGGCAATCTAAAAGATATCTTAAACTACTTCTCTAAATATAGTCTTCAAACTGAGAAAGGTATGCAGTCCATAAATTTTGAGCAGCTTCTAAACTGTTGTGCAAATCTCTTCGCATACTGGGGACTTGAAACTATAAAGAAAGAATTTATTTTATTCTCCTAGGAATTTGTTTTTAAAAAACCCCAACACATAATTAGATAATATTCAAGAACTGCATGTTACTCTAAGCTAGTCAGAACCCAGGTTTCTCAGGGAATACAAAAGGCTTCACATTTGTTTTAATCTCCACTATAGATTCTACCTCCTAATGATTTGCCATGAAGAAATGGAAATTAATTAAAGATGACCTTTAATACTGGGAGAGAAGAAAAAATTTGACAAAAGGTAAGCATTCTGAAAGAACACTGAAAAGGGAAGAACAAACTTTTCTTCGATTTTAATTTAATTAAAAAGTTTTTTGCTTTTTCCTTAATAAAAAGGAAAAATACTTTGAAAAATTATAATATAGATAATTATGATTAGATCACCATCCAAAACCCCAATGTATTACTTAGTGAACTGCAATTCAAGTAGTGACTGTTTAGCTGGGGATTTATCATAATCTCCATTAACTCGCCTAAAATTAACAGTAGAACACATTTTACTGATTTGCCTAGAGTGAAAGGTTAGTTCCAGACCAGCCTCCTCTGTGACCACATTATTATTCCTGAAATGAAAATATATAACCCCTTTCTTTCTGTAAAGGTGTTTTTCCCAGTCCTAGGACATCCATCTTCCATTGCTATACTGCTGTTCCATAGTGGAATGTTTTGTACACAGGTGGTGACTATATTGAAACAGGTCTGGCAGCAGTTTTCAATGTAGGGTTAGTGTTTCTTATATCTCTCAAGATCTGTAATAAGATTTGCACCACACTGTAATTATGTGATCTAGAAAGACAAAAAGTTTGAATGTTGATTTAGGATGAAGTATCAACCTGTCCTGGTTTGGAAGATAGGTATCTGCTAAAGAAGGCAAGAACCTCCCTTGAAATGAAAAGAAAAATGTAGACCTCCCTCCCTCTGAATTATTATAATTTTGAAAAGAAGGAGCTCTCAGGCAGAGATATGGGGATACAAATAACAGTTCTTTGCTAATATGTATAGCAAGGCAAGCAAACAACAATAACCACAGTATTAAAAACAAAACAGAAACAGGGACCCCGTGGCAGCCTTCTCGGCCGAGATGGGAAAGGTGGAGGAGAGGTGGTGCCTCACAAACCCCTCTGCGGGCAGTCAGTCCCAGTGCTCCTGGCGGGGCTCGGAGGAACACTCAGCTGGAAGCAGTAGTGATGAGCAGAAATCCCAGGCCAGTGGATGGGATGGGTCAGTAGCTCTGTAGTGGCAGCTGGCACTGCAGCACATCCTGGCAGGACAGAGGGTGCGAGGGCCACAAATGAAGAAGAAGAAACAGCAGCTTCGTCTGGGTGATGGCGGAATCCTCTTCCTTGAGCAGAAACAGCTCCCAGAGTGTGTCCCTCTCTCCAACCAAAGAAAACCCAGCTAACTTCCAACTGCCCCCGCCCTTTTTCCTGCCTTCCCCTTCTTCCCTGGGCCCAGCTGAATTCTTTGTCTTTCTTAAGTACTCAATAAGTACAGACATCAGGTTTCCCCTCAGGTAATGGGGAAAAATTCCAATAGGTGAGAAGGCACAAAAGGAAGGCCATCTAATCCCCAACACAACCCACCCTAAATAACTCTTTAAAAGAAAATCTCTGTTTTTAAAGGCTACTCATGGTGCCATCCAGTTTACTGTTTCAGTCTCATGAAATTCCCATTTTAATATTATGCTCCAGTCTGTAGCTGCTCATTTCAACATCCCTCCAGTACCTCCCTCCTGAAATGGAAGGACATAAAAACCCAATTTTAGCATATGAAATAATCCAGCTATTTTATCTTTACTGAGACATGAGTCTATTTTTCAGCATTCAAAACACATCCTAATGAAGACCCAGCCCTCTGCAAAATGAGTCCCAAATAGGACCATCTCAGCTGTCATACATCTAGGTACTCAGCACATACCATCCCCTAAAACAGGCCCAGGTCATGAAGGAATAGTACAGAGATCAGCCTGACTCAGTGTCAGTAAAGAGGCATAATCCTAATTTTTTGTGTACCAGCAATTTTCTGCTTTCTTGTGCCTAACCTGTAGCTATTACCATGCTTCACAATTAAGACCGGTTTTTTTCCTCAACTCCAAGTATAATTACTGCTTCCTTAGGCTTCTGTCTTTTCTTACTTTTTGTCTTAAAGGCGAATGATCTGTTAACAAATATTAAATTATTTGCTTTCCTAATTGCCTATTTTCAAATAATAGATTGTGGAGGAGGGTGACTGCCTTAGCACTTTCTCTGTATATTTCAGAAGAAAGAAAGAATTGATAAATTAGAAATGAAAGGTTCAAATCCCAACATAGGTCTAGTCCTACTTATAACTCACATATATATTTCATCCACAAGATTAAAATATTTCTGCAGATTTATTTTTCCTTTCCCTCCCAGTATAAATTACTTTCATTCCAAAGCCTATTAGTTTTTCTGATTTTCACATCAAACATTCAAAGCATTCTGAAAATATAATACTGCCATAATGTTGCATTTAAAAAAAAAAAAAAAAAGAAAAAAATATTATTGAATCCACTGATATTTTTTCCACCTTGTAAGAATTTTTCCTGTATGCAAATACAAAAAAAGGAAATCCAGATTGCAGAAAGCTGATGAGGTTACCAGGTAGACATGAGTTCAGCTGTTTGACACAGGGGCTACACAAATTATAAACTTCAGAATATAAACTTTCCAAAAGTTAAAGTGACTCTATTGTTGAGATTCTTCCCAAAGAGTTTTTAGTGAAGTTAGACATCAAACATATAAACATATCATGCATAGCATATTCATCAATGCCTAACACTTATTTATCAAGATAAGCATAAAAATAATGCACAAAATAACTGGAAGGACCTTAAGACAACCTGAAACCTTTAATAACCAACTTAAAAAATCCTAAAATATCTTTCATGTTAGCAAAAAAACCCAAAAACTTCAAACATATAACTTTAAATTTCCTTTTGTACAACAGTTAATTCCTTACAAAAATAACATCATCTGTCAGCAATTGACAGTAAGTGAATGTAACTTTCCACAAACTTAATTACAAGATGCTTCATCTCTAACCTAATGACCTAATCAAAGGATGACAGAGAAATACTTGCATTGCTTCCACCAGCCACTTTTTCAGTTAATCTGTCAGTGTGACAAATGATCACTGAATAGCCATCTTTATGTGCCTGTATTCCCAGTAGCATATAACATTTTCCAATCAAGGGAAGTGCCACATAATCATACTTGATGATCAGGCTGAATCATGGACTTACAACTCTTCCACAGTACCTACTGTGAGGGAAACTCTTAGTGAAAAATAAGCACATTTTTAGGCAATGCCTTGTTCATATACTTAGATTCGCATTTCCCAAGTGGCTAACAATAAAACCAGATAACATCAATATTTCATACATTACCTATTAAACTCAGAAAAGCACATCCCATTCTCTTAGAAACTCCAAACTTGCTATAGTTACTAGAGAGGATCACAAAATGAGAGGTGCCAGTGGAAAAACATGTTCCTTGTCCATGTCCTCATGCTTCCTTAATTTAGGTTTTTGAGGGGTTTTTAATGGATTTCTTCTCTCCACACAAGCATTCTAGTCCATGTTCTATAGGTTTTGTAGACTGCCCCTTCAGAGCACATTTCCTTTAAAGAAGAAAAGAGCTTGAGGATAATAGTTCTTCCAAACAGAGGCAGGTACTGCACAAAGGCAAGATAATAATTATTTTAAACATTTATTCCACTTCAGCCTCAGTGAATGACTTAAAATTTCACTAAGAGCTAGGTGATTCCAATATGAATTCAAGTTTGGGCAGAGCATCATTTAATCACCAAAAGCAGGAGGTCACCATGCTCTGCCCTTATATTTCTGCAACAGTTTTTCAAGTCACATCACCCCTTCCCTTTAAGCCAAAGACAGATGTAATCCTGTTTTTACTGCCATGGCAAATAATAAGAGAGGCCATTAGTCTTTAAGGCCTATAACAGAAAATTTTAATGGAAGTTAAATTAACTATTGACATTTATCACAATAAATTGTTCATAGCCTCTGACCTGAAAGACAATAGTGGGATAATAAAGACTTCAGGACATGACTCAGCTGGGAGAAGAATCCAAGCAAGCAGCTTGTCAAATATGAGACTTCTTGTTTTACAGATACAGAAAATCCAGTGGTGACTATTTTATTTTTGTGATATATTCACACTCAAGCAATCCAAACAGTCATATCTGTTCATTCCATGATTATATGCAAAATAAGCTCCTGAAAAGTCTTTAAAGGAAGCTGAATTGCCAGTGACCATTACAGCATAAACAATAGCCAGAATGATCTTTATGAGAAAAATGCTTAAAAAGTTTCAAGATCTAAGCTTAACTTCAAAAATAATATACTATATGAAGGATTTAAGTTTTAAACATTAGGTAGGATAATATAAAGGAGATCTGAGATAATGAGAGACAATCCTTTTTACTTAATGGTTTGTTCCAATTATATTGAGAAAAACTGGAGTATTGCAGCTTTCCTTTCAAAATAAGTTTTAATGCTAGCTATCAATAACACATTGCAGGCGGGTAGGTCTATATTCATCCAATGTAATTTAACTGCATTTTGCATCAGATAACTGTAAATGCATTAATAAAAGGATAATACCAGAACATATAATTGCTAAAAGTCTCCACTCCAGAATTTTGTAATTAAAATGCTGGTATGATATCAACATGACAGGGCTTGTGCAGCCCAGGAGCAAAAATATGCTAATAAATACTCTGTGTCTACCATACAATCCCTGTGGCTTTCTATTCCTTTAGGAAGCCTCATCTAGTAGCAGGAATCAACTCTGGACTTTATAACCAGATCCTTGCCCAAAACTCTTCTGAAGCTAAGAGTGTAAATTGGCTTTAACATCACAGGGCAGGATAATTCCAGCATGTCAAGCCAAACATTAGCTGACTTTCGCAAGAATATTTTCCTAAGTAAAGGAAGCAGAAGAGACGGATTAGAACCAAATCCTGTGTTTAAGCACCAAGCAGCATTTATTTAAATATACCTTTTTTTTGCAATTATGCTGTCCTGTGGAGAGGGTGGGACAATTAAGCCAATCATACAGGCTTGAATTAGAACAAGTTTTAGTGAATGTAAGACAAGGTTTGCCTCTTGAAAACTCAAGGCACAGATATTTCCAACACTCCGCAACTGATCATTGTTTCTCCCTTGAAGCCTCATTAATTGCTCATATAAAGTAACTTTTTTCCTAGCTTGTGTAACAACTCCTTTTCATGTGTGTCTCATCTTTTTTATTACTTAAATAAAGGAAACAGCATTGTCCTGCCTTGGCAATTTCTATAGATTAAATAAATATTGCATGATAACGTGTTTCTCTTTATCTGTTTTAAACTTGTTGCCTTTAATTTCAATAGCCATTTGTACTTTTATAATGAGAAGGAGCAAAAAGCTGAGCATTTGACTGAGCTTCTCCAAACCAGTTCATCTTTCATACAGCATTAACATCTTTTACTTTATCCACCTTCCTTAAGTAGGTCAGGCAAGCCTTAGAAATATCTCTCTGTTTGATGGCCCCTATGAGGGTCATATTTACTTCTTTTTCATAATTTTGAACTATCCGTTCCTATGCTCTGGTCTTTTTGAATCACTTCCTAAAGTATTGGTCATGTCTCTGTGTCAACCTAAAGTATGTATTCTATTTCCATCTGTTAATACCAGGTATGGCAGTGTTCTTTATCTCTCCCATGACCCATCCTCCCTCTAGGCAGATATCTTCTGTTAATGGGCCATTGAGTCTCACTGCATGACTGATAAACTTACATCATCCCATTGTGAGATGCTCCACCCAGGGGGAGGAGCCAAGCATTTATATCTGGATATAGTCAGAGACTCAAAATGTCAGAGACATCCTTTCTCTGCAGGATTCCCAGAGGAAAACAGGAGACATCTACACCACAACTGGACCTTCAGAGGAAAA
>VWYI01051347.1:0-10309 GCA_013399455.1 Anthoscopus minutus
AGATACCTGTCTCAAAAACCGGGACACTGGTAAATATATATTTTTGGAAGCATTACATTTATCATGGTGGTGGGGTTTTTTTGTTCATTTGTTCTTATGGGGTGTTTTTAAGTTTTGGGTTTGGCTTTTTTTTTGGTGTTTTGTTTGGTTTTGAGGTTTTTGCATTTGGTTTGGTTTTTTATTTTGTTTTGTTTTTTATTGAGTTGTACTTAAGACATCAGGTAACAACATATATTTGTACCATGAATGCCTTGGTCCTTCTTGTCCTTTGACATGCTGCTCACATATAGTTTTATTGCTCTGGGCAGGCTGCATTTGATCACAGAAAAGTAGTATTTGAAGCTGGAATTGTGTCCCCAAAACACCATAACATATATCCTGTTTGTCAGAAAAGTTAATTATTGGATTTCTGTAGATCCTGGGATATGTCTGAAGTACTTACACCATCCAACATGTCATTACAATTTTAATAGAGAAAATTGATAAATATTTCTTTATTTTATAGAACACTTTGGTAAAAGACCTTTGTTGTTGTTTCTGAATATTTTTAAAACTGCAGATTATTTGGCTCTCTTGCCACAACCTCATACCTCTTTTTATATATTCTCCCTGGGTTTTTTTTTGCTATAGATAGGACTGTAAATAAGCAAGTCACAAATGTGGTCACTTCTTTGTCATTCAGCTGTTAATGATGACTACCCTTACAATCTGTCCAGAGTTAAAAAAAATACATAGACAATGGGAAAGAAAATTTGTTTTGAAGCTATGAAAGGGGCTATGTTATGCCATGTATTCTTCAAGAAAAATTGTTCATTTCAGAACCTAGCATTACTTTTGAGAAGTGGAAGGATGTTCGGTGACAATTATGCATGTAAGTTGATTGATTACACAATTCTTTATTAATCTCCTGTAGTGATTTTTGAATCTTCTTGAGATTTCAGCAACAAAGAAGGGCATGGAATATTGAAATAGTCTTAACATTTATTTATTTATTTACTTAAACTAGCTTAGCTTACCTTCCTTAGGTTTCTATGGTTATTACTTACAGTTATAGCTAGATTTTAATTTGAAATTACAAATATAAATCTTAAAATGTCTTCCAAACCTCCACCTTCCTTTAGTTTATCCATCAAGAGAGACTGAGGGAGAGCTTGCTTGAAACAGGTAAGGTTTCTGAACATAGATCTTCAATTCATTGTCAGAGTGCTCTTCTTTTTATACCAGTTAGGCTGGGATAAGACTTGCTTCTCTTTCTTCTTCCATTCCTTCTCAAATGTAAACAAATTTTCTTCATGGTGTTTTTTTTTTCTTCTTAAATAGAACTGCTATTTCTTCATTTTGCAATGTAAGAGATGAGAAGTGGAAGCACAGGCTATTCATCACCTTGCAATGTTTAGAAGTCAGCCTGGTAGCAGTCTGAATGTCTAATCATCTAAAACCCAGCTACGAGGAATGGTGACTTTAATTTAGGAAGAGGGCTAAATGGCAATCAGATAGCCCACTTAACTCACCCTAGTCCTCAGAGCTGTATTCCCAAATTAGAAATTTCTATTGGTTTATATGCTTAGTTTAAAGAATAATAAGTTAAACGAAAAAAATATTTAAAAGGAACATGATGCTGAGCTTAAAATTAATGGATCATCAGTAAAATATCATGATGGTCAAATCAAAGCAGAAACTGAACCAAATATTAATGAGCTATGTGTGTAGGATTGAATCACCAGAACTTCATGATGGTGTAGGATGCAGTTTCAGGTGGATTCTGTTGGGCCAGAAATAACAAGGGATGCTTTCACTGTTGTGATAAAGACTATTTATTGCTCTAATTTATCAGATAAAGCATTAGTCTCAAAGGTGTGAGATTTGAGGAGAAGCAACAAGTCAGCCATAGCTCAAAGGCAGTTTCCTGGTTACACAGCAATATATAACATTTTGGTCCAATAGACCATTGACACGGAGTTCGTTTCTAATTAACCACCTATCACCTTTGCTAAGTTTTGCCACACTGCGTTTGATCTTCATCTAATAGACTGCTAGGTCACGTACACACACAGCTGTAAATCAAATTCTTCAGTATCTGTGGAAGTTTCTATTTTTCCATTTCCCACAGGAAATTGTTAAAGCTGGTAAGCATTGTTTGACTCAATCTTACACAAAGATTAAGGATAAAAATCTTTACCCCTCACTAGTGAAAACACCTTCTTTTACAGTAAACATTATTCCTAGTGCAGGATGTGAGTCATCTGCTCTGAATTCAGTCTGACAAAGGGAGAGTACTGAGAGATTTTAGATGAAGGTGCTGTATAGAAATGAACAAGTACAGAGAGCTCAGATGAATTTTTTAACTAAAATGTCACTATTATTTTACTTTAGTCTTTGAAGTTACATTACTTTACTTTTACCCAACTCTATCCATTTTTGTTTTGCACTTCCTCCTAAGTCTTAATTAGACAAAGTGGTTTTAGAATGGTGCTTTTGACTCAGTCCCATGTGTTCCAGCAGGAACTCAATATCAGTTTTTGAAATTCTGATGTGCTTCTTAAATTGGATGGAACTCTTCTTGAATTCAGGATATAACAAACTCCTTATGACACCATTTCAAAAGCAAATGAACCTGTCTGCTGAATGACAATGTTATAGATAATGACTCTGAAAACAAAAGAGTAAAAGTTCCAAACATCCTGTGCTTTGCAGTTCTGGGATCTCTTATTCCCATGCCATAAATTCCCATCAATACAAGAGCTGGACATAAGAGTTGGTCTCTTATGTGGCAATTGCTAAGGCTAGTGTGGTTAATGAAGAGGGTTGGTACTTACTACTCTGACAAGGAAAGCAGGAGTAGGAATTTCAAATGTTACTGGTAGAGTCAAACAATACTTTTTTCTCATGAATGATGTTGACCTTGATAGAGACTTTTACTGCTTACTCTGTTTCCAAACAACGTTCATAGCCTTAACCAGTTCAGTGAGTGAAGATGCTAGAAGCACTACTAGGTTTAACACTCAGAGCAGGCAATCTTCTATCCCTGTGAAATATTTCCATTTGGTGTGACATCGGCCTGAAAACCTATTTTAGCTATAAATCATAGGTGCTCTGTATACGAAGTGCCTGTGAAGTTGTTTTCCAGCTGAAGTAAACAGTCCAGTAACCCCTTCCTGTTGCTGCCATTATAGGTGCAAGATATTTCTCTTTAAACTATTAATGGCTCTCTTGCTTGTGCATTGTTTCCATAATCTACAAAACGCAAGTTTAGGAAAGAGAAACCATTTTGTATACCTTCACAGCGTATTTTAAATATGTATAATACAAAAATGTTATTCCCAAACCCTCGCTTGATCCTACTTATATACACCTCTAGATTAAATGACTGCTCTGGATCTTAGAATTTGCCTTCCAGTTTTGAATTAATATATTGAGCATAGTATCTGATATCATGCTGATAACAAAACATATTAGCAATAAATCAAGTACCTCTGTGAAATAATATGTAATATAAAATCAGTTAATCATTCCATCACATTGCATAAGATCAGCATGCAGCTAACAAAGCATTGAGAGGCTCAAGACATATTTTAATACTGAACTTGTACTCATTTAGAAAAACAGTGGCCTAATAAAAATATATTCTTAGGAGTTTTCTGAAAATATGGAAAAGTCTAGACATATATGGAAAGAACATACCTGCTTCCTAGAAACACATTTATAGACATGTAAAAACAACACCTGATTTCAGCTAGGGTAGGGTTAATTTATTCTCAGTAGCTGTTACAGGGTGGTGTTTTGGATTAGGAATGAGTATGATGTTGATAGCATACTGATGTTTTGCATTTTTGTTAATTGGTAAGGAGGTTGAGCAAGTAGCTGTTTGATGCTTAATTCCCACCTGGACTTAAGCCACAATAACCTGTGAGACAACTCATACCTTCCATGGTGATGAAATTTTATTCCCCGTAGGACACCTAATTGTTCTTACTGTGTTTAGGGATCTGTGAGATGGGCAGAGCTACTCTTTTGGCTAACAAAAGGTATCTGTAAAGCTGTTTGACTTTTCACAGACATTTCTGAGTAAGTTAAGGTTACACTTCAGAGAACACATAATCTATTTCTTCTCCCCTTGTGCTTTACACAGATATGATTTAGAAGTGGAGGAGAGCACGTACATAGCTAAAATTAACCCAGGAATATTAGCAAGTTTTATAATATATCTCTTGAGCAGCCAGTAAGAGACAAAATCACACATTCTCTATTAGCATGTTGAGTCAGAGATTTATAACATTGTATTAGCAAGCTGGGTTCATCCCTGTCTTTACTGAAAAGAAAAATCAGCTTTACTTGTCTTTTTCCTTTACTTTCATTCTGGTAGAATTCCTGAGGTCCAAAAAGGTTCATAAGGTGTATATTTCTCCTGAACTTAGTTACATTTTCTCTGCAAATTAAAGAGATAGTAATTAAATTTAATTCAGTCTAATCAGTGCAGTATCTGTAGGAGATGGATTCATTTTCTTTGTAAAATACAAAATACCTTAAAAATAAACAGCAAAACTGTTGTGGATTTAGTGGATTTATTTTTTTTAGTTGATGCATGTGGGAACAATCCAACCGGATTATGATTATTTTGGAAAATTATATTTAAATCTTTGTATTTTGATGTCTGTGTAATCAGATCATAATCAAATAATTGAATTTGATCATATTTCTTATCTCCCCAGTGTACACTACCACAAGGGCAGAAAATGAGCTATGAAATCTATCATGTTGGTGAGAGAAGGTTCATTCCAGAATAACAGAAATGCTGTGTGAGCAGTCAGAGAGAGTGAGGTCAAAGCTGGGGATTACAGTGAAACACAACAACATGATGTTGAGAGATTTGCTACTGAAAATATTACAGCTTCTACTGTATAAAAGAGAACAGAAGGATTTCAGAAGTACTAAGCAGCAGCCTCAGTGTTCCATATAAAGTGTTATAGTTACATAGGAGCTTAAATTGTGCCATTTTTAGTGAAGTCTAAGCTGAAATCAGAGGTGTTACTGTGGCCCCAAGTGGACATAAATCTGCTGTGTGGAGCAATACTTTGCCATGTGCAGTAGGAGCTTTTTCAGGCACTGGTGGTAAGAGGAAAGAGGTAGGTGTAACCAAGACTTTTTGTGAAACAACTTTGAAGGTATTATTAATGACACTTTCCTGGATTAATTGGACATGTTAATGAAATTGTAATCAGACTTATAGTAACTTGTGTATTCAGCAGAGTATTGAGATTTTACTTAGTCCAGCAACTAATTCTTGGCTTCTCTTTGCCAGTCACAAGAATTTGACTCCAACAAAATAAGCTTTTACCTTGTACTAAAAAAACTATTTTCTGAAGGCCAGACAGGAAGTGTACTGGTCAGAGTAAGACTTTCTACTCAAGTGCCTGGAATATATTCAGCAGTGACCTGTTGAATTTGATTGCTTTGGACTTACATGAGAGGTGAGTGGGGACTTGAGAACTTAGATTTTCATGGAATCATAAAATGGCTTGGCTTGGAAGAGACATTAAAAATCACCCAGTTCCAATCCCCTGCCATAGGCAGGGACATCTTCCACAAGACCAGGTAATGTAGAGTCCCATCCAACATGGCCTTGAACGCTTCCAGGGATGGAGCATCTTCTGCTTCTCTGGGCCAACTGTGCCAGTTCCCCACCACCCTCACAGAAATTTTGTTTCCTAATATCTAATATGAAACAAACCTTCTTCAGTTTCCAGCCATTTCCCCTTGCCCTGTCACTCCAGGCCTTTGTAAATAGTCTCTCCATCTCTCCTGTGGGCTCCTTTCAGAAGGCCACTGGAAGGCCACAATTAGGTCATGCCAAAGCCTTCTGTACTCAAGGCTCAACAATCCCAATTCTTTTAACCTGTCCTCGTAGTTTAATTCAGGTTCTGTAGTTCTGCTTTCTTCCTGTTTTAGGTACTTAGGACTGCTATTTAACCCATTTTTTATCTTGTTCTAACAACTGGGAATGTTGTAGCCATCACCTTGGAAAACAAGTAGCTTCTGAGTGCTCTTTACTCATCACATTATGTTAATTAGCAATACTATAAGCTCTGCTGAAAATTAGCAAAGTTTGAAACTTACAGCTGGGAGTGATTTTTCTCTCACCATATATGCCATCATATCTCAGCTATTATTCATGTTTTAATTGTTCCAGAATAAACAAAAAGTGGAAATAAATTGTCTTTTCATGTGTTGTTATGTACAGAAAGATTTTCTTTTGAAGCTTCAATTCTTACATCTATGAAGTACATTTTAAAAATAAAGTGCAGATGAGATGAGTAAGTGACTACGAAAAGACAATGTGATCCCCAAAAACAGCTCCAAAATAATTTTTGCAACTACTGAAATAGCTAACCTCAAAATCTGATGCCTGAAAACAAAAATGGCTCCTGGTTAAGCATATATTGAAGTTATGTTTGAGACACTTGTTAAAAATAACATTTTTTATGTCATGATGTTTTAGTTTCCCATTGATAAAAAGCTTTTAAACAAAGTTAAGTCCTAAGTAGGGTCCTGGTAGTCACATAAAAAACCAGCTGCTTACAGGCATGAAATACCACCTGTTAACTGAACACGTTCAAGACTGCAAAGATATATGACATCATTCGATATTGCTCTTGACCTCATCTGTCTTGTTTAAGAGGGAACAAAACATTATCTAACTTCTGTTCTTCCCACAGAAGGTAGGTATCACAGAAAGTTCTTAATTAAACACAATTATAAAAATGTGGTCAGAATGGTTTCCTCTGTATGACCTCATCAAGGACATTCACTCAGTGGAGAAACATCACCTAGTCAGTGATGAGATGCAGAAACTGCATTCATACAGGTTCTGCTCTTCAACTTCTTGAAGTCTTGGGAAGTCCATTTCCTTTCAGCAGTCCTGCCTGACACTCAGATGGAAAATGCAGAAGGTGAAGAACATGCTGGGCTGATCTTTCCTTGGGCACAGCTGTGGCTTCCAAGCACATCTTTAAAAGAAACGTAGAAATGTTCATGGCCACGCAAGTTTCAACCTGCAGTATTTTCAATATCTGTCCCTAACACACTGACCTTGTTCTAGTTTTCTAACCAATATCAACAAAAAGAACAGTAAATCCTTTCTTCACATCATATTGTGCAGACACACTCTAGTTATAAGAATATTATCTTTCTCAAATGTTTTACCTTTTAGAACTTCTGTATGTTCTTAAAGGCTGCTTTCAGCACGAGTTTTGGTATTCCGTTTAACATTATTTTTCATATTCCACACAATTTTATTCATTGTACACATATCTCTATCAGCTTAATGACTATTAATCTTTATGTGGCTTCTGTGTCTTTGCAAGGGTTACAGTTATATGCATTCCAAGGAAATGTTTTTCTGTAAATGTCATTGGTAGCCCTTGTTATTCTTTTCAGGAGGACTAATAAAACTGGTTAGCAGGCAGAGATAAGCATCTTTGAGTTGGAGCCTGTTAGAGCCTTTGCCTATCTTTTTGTCTTGAGCCTACCATGACTGTCTTGCCACATTTGTAAAGCTCTCTGCAAACTTTTCCTATTTTCCATTCTTTCTAATTATAGAATCATTTAGGTTGGAAAAGGCCTCCAAGAATAAGACCAATTATTAATTTAGTGCCACCAAGTTCACCGCTAAACTATGTCTCTAAATGCCATATCCACATTATTTTTGAACACTTCCAGGGATGGTGATCCCACCATTTCCAGGGAGGACTGTTCCAATGCCCGGCAATCCTCTCAGAAGACTTTTTTCCCCAATATCTAATCTTAACATAATATTTATGTGACATTTGGTGTTGAATGAGTTTCATATCTCTTTCCTGTCTGGAAAGACAAATATCCTTCATGTAAAAAGGTGAAAATGCCATCCTGAAAACACTATTATTTATAGAAGTAAAAATTATTTTGTCTGACTGAGAGAGATATCCGGTGCTCACTATAGCACAGAGAGTAAATAGAGAATATCCTGGTCTCATTGCAGCAAACTTTTCTTATTACACTGAGCTCTGGTCTTCTGCAACAGCTTGTGGTGATCAGTTGTGCAGAATTTTGTGCTTCTGGTAAAAGTATTCACTATGACAGATTTTCTGAATGTTAATTCAAGATAGTCCTCTCTTTCCTTAGTACTTGTAGTGAGGTTTCTTGTTAATGGTATTTCCCAGGTTAATGGTTTACTCCTAGCCTGTATCCTCCTACTATTCCACTGTCAATCTATCCCATGCCTGCCCCTTACTCTAGTAAATTTCTTGTCAATCTTCCCTTATACCAACCCTCTGCCTGGAAATCACCTTTAGAAATCCCCTAAAACTCAATGTCCTATTACTTCAAGTGACGTATTCCCTTTCCCCTACTTTCCCCACTGGACTATGCTTTTGTGAAACCCCACTTTTACCCCTCCCCAGTGTATCCCCAATTGGTTAAGAATTTGTTCCCCCCCTTGTACCTCCCGCATTAAGTTGCCACATTGCTGCTGTTTGCTGTTCCCATGGGTTCCGTAAGAAGAAATAAAGGCACTTGTAACAAAAGGCCTCCCTCTCATCCTTGCCTCCTTGGAGTGCAGAGTGACAGCCAAAAAGGCCATAGAGTAATTGCCTCGTATAGCTGCACCTTAGGTCATCCTGGCTCACAGAGTGTATCCCACTCTCAGCAGAAGGCCAGGGTGCTTAGAGCTATCAGGGCTCCAACCATCTGCATCAAATAATAAGTGTGAGTGAAAATGAAACAAAACAAACTAACTGGAGTTTCTTTCACCTAATCATGGGAAGCTGACTAAGTAGCATCAGTTCTTAGACAAAGAAATTGAATTATTCTTCCAACCTATGACTTTTGGCTCCTAACCAGAAGGCATACTGATATATAAAGTTTATTCACACAGAGAGATGCTCTCAAGCTATTTTTAAATGCACTTTTATATATTAAAGTTTCAGATTGGCTGCGTGATGTTGCATTCATAATTTATATCAGATGCTCATAATCACTGTTGACTTTAGGAGAGTTCATAAGTAATGCTTCATCTTATGTTTTTAATTAATAATTTTATTTTGTATATTAATCTTCTCTGGTGTTTACTTAGTTAAAGCAGACTTAAGAAGTGTTGGTATAAAATCAGGCCATCTCAGACAATTGATACAAGCAGAGCATTATTAATTTATATTGTAGTCTCAGAAGGCTATTTTCTTTGATTTCATTTTTTTTTATTTTGATAAATTCTTTTGAGGAAAATGTATTTTGGAGTTTCAGGACAAATGCAGAAAATAACATCCTTTGATGACCTATTTAATTTTCTCCGTATTCCCAAGTCCTAAAACAGTGATTTTATGCATGGTTGGGATAAATTCATTATTCAGAAGAGGTTTCTTACCCTGAACTTGCATCTGGAAGACAGAACATGTTTTAATATATTCTAATGCATTTTTATATTTCATATCAAATTTCCTGACTGAAAAATATGTCAAATACCAAAGTATGTGTAGATATTTGCATAGCCAGTTTATAAAAACATCCTCATTCCAAATACTTTACAGCTTTAACAGAAAAGGAAATCACTACAACAAAGAAATTCAGGTACAGATTAAGATTTATTATGCAGATGAGATTAAAATAAATTATGCAGTCGTCTGTTAGATATGCATTAATTGATAACCAGTGATTTACTTCAAATAATTAATAACCAGTTCTAAAATTTACCCTTCTCTGGATCAGATTGGTGGATCTGAGCAGTGAATATTTAACCTGAAAAGAACTGTGTTGATTTACATCACCTGAGCATACAGCCCATCTTTTGGTTCAAATAACTGGACACACTCCCTACCATTTATATTTATTTATATCTCTCCTCACCACAAAAACTCATTCCCTGGTATTTCCTCTTGCAGAGTGGAGATAAATAGCAATGATAGTATATTTTGAACATAATCAAATAGTCTTGCTTTCCATCTGTCTTGTGGTGAGAGATCATGAAGTAAAAATCTACAGTTAGACAACAAACAATACAATAATAAAATCATGGAATGCTTTGGGCTGGAAGGGATCTTAAAGACCATTTAGTTCCAAACCCCTGTGATGGTCAGGGACACTTCTACTACATTGCTTAGAGCTCTATCCAAACTGGCCTTGAACACTTCCAGGGATGGGGCAGCAACAGCTTCTCTGGGCAACCTGTTCCAGTACCTCACCACACACAATTTCTTCCTAATAGCTAACCTGAATTTCCCCTCTTTCAGAATGAAGCCACTACTCCCTGTCCTATTGTCCCGGTTTTTGGGACAGTTATCTG
>VWYI01051355.1:0-11378 GCA_013399455.1 Anthoscopus minutus
AGACAGCTGAACACCTTGCCTGGTCTCTCAGAGGGCCCGTCTGCTGTAGAACTGCTGAGGGTGAAAGAACAGCAGGTACCAATTGCCACCACCACAGTGCATCATCGGCAATACTGCACAAACTGAGACTCCATGATTCCCATACACAAGATGATCTGTGAATGGGAGGGCCAGGGCGTGGTCAGCAGGACTCACCCTTCAATAGCCCTATATAGCCTATGTGTAAGTCTAGTAGAGAGTGGAGACTGACAGTGGATTATTGTGGCCTGAATGAAGTCACACCATCACTGAGTGCTGCTGTACCAGACATGCTGGAACTTCAGTGCGAACTGGAGTTCAAGGCAGCAAAGTGGTGGCACTACTGATATTGCTAATGAGTTTTTTTCCCTTCCTTCAGTAGCAGAGTGAAGGCCACGGTTCATGTTCACCTGGAGGAGTGTCCAGTACACCTGGAACCAACTGTCCCAGGGGTGGAAACACAGTCCCACTATCTGCCATGGAATGATCCAGACTGCACTGGAAAAGAGTGAGGCTCCAGAACACTTGCAGTACATTGATGACATCACCGTATGGGGGAACACGGCAGAGGAAGTTTTTGGGAAAGGGGAGAAAATAATCCAGAATCTCCTGCAAGTGGGTTTTGCTATCAAAATAAGGTCGAGGGACCTGCCCAGGGAATTCAGTTCCTAGGGGTGAAGTGGCGGACGCAGTCAGATTCCAACAGAGGTGATTAATAAGATAGCTGTCTTAATTGTCTTAAACCAAGACATAAATCCATTTGTCAGCTTTAAGTTTTAGGAGGAGGAGCCTTCCTCCTTGGATGGGCAGTGACCAGCTTCTGGCTTGCATGTTCAACAGACCTTTGCCTTAGTGCTTGACATGGTTCTGAGCCTACCTGCCTCTCCACTGCAATGGAGGTTTGAGACTCCTGAGACTAGTGTCTCTGAGAATACTCTATCAATCTCTCACTCATTCTCACAAATGCTGCACAGCCAGCTTTACTTCCTCATGTAACTCCTTGACCTGGTGACATAGCTCATCAACACACCTTCTGCAGAAGGGATAACTGTCAGCCCCAGCCTCATGGCATCAGGCACTCCTTGACAACCTGAGACCATCAGAAGGTCTGTCTGGGTAGAAGCCTATGACACAACTGGTGCAGTGACTCCAGCAGCTACAGGGGAATGAGTGCTGTGATATGTCAAAACCACACTTGAGGGAGCATATGCTAGTGAGACTGGGGATGATAAGGAGTCTTTGTGCCCTTCTGCGCCAACTACTGTGCCCATCTGCTGCCTCTGCTAGCTTTTCCCAGATGGTCACAGACTGGTGCCAAGTTGCTGGGGTTTGTGTGCTTCAATTCTCCCACTCAGCCACCAGTAGAAGGGCCTTCTATTGCTAGGCCATGCCCTGGTCACTCCTGCTCCCTAGATGCTCTTTATGAGATTGGGAGCAGTCAGTCCTGGCCCCACCCATGCTGAGGTGCTACTCTAGGACAAGCTGCCAGCTCCACATGGGACTCAGTGTTTCCTGGGGTTCCCCTGTCTCTAGAATGTTGCCCTGTTCATGTTGATCCCCTGCAATGGAGCTGTTCGTCTTGGCAAATAAAGGGGGATATGAGTAGCATTCCTTTATCTAAGTAATAACACATGAAAAATAAGAGGTACTATGGCTGTGGAAGGAGTATAACAAAAGCAAGCACATCAAGATACTGGTTTACTAACAGCAGTGGTCACTTATTTGAATATTTTCATAACACTAACACATAATGCCAAATTCAGGAAAAGCCAAGAGCTCCAGGGTTTAATTAATCTAGTTTAACCCTAGTGACCCCTCCATTCCTCAACAAGACAAACCACATAATTTGTCCTTCCCTCTATTTTAACAGAATTATTCTCTGCATTACATTTTTTTACAACCCAAAAAGCAGCAGCATACAGTTTTATTTGCTAAATATTAACATCCCTTAAGACAATAAGGTAAAAATAAATTCTTGCTTTTCAGTAACACCACAATCAGGGCAATTAAGTTTACAGATGTTTTTCTGATTTGGGCTCAGGTTTCCTGTTGCCTTTACACTTGTGCTTCTGGGGGGAAAAAATCCCATACCTTTTTCACCCTACTGAATGTCTTTGCTCCACCCAAAGGCCAGCTCACCTTACCTCTGGAAAGCCTGAGCTTTTGTAAGCTGTTCACACGATAAACAGCTGTAGATGCATGGAAAACCTGTTACTACATTCAGAAAATGAAAGCTGGCAAGTAGATTCTGTATTTATAATGGAAGAAAGCATCCAAAACATATAAGCATTTCAATATATTCAGAAAGATTTTTTTCCTTCCCACACTTATTTGGTGATAGCCTCTCAAAATTAGTCTGTGTAAACAACATGATAAATGTAATTAACCTCAGAGTGCCAAAAATAGGCTATTCTCCTGCTAAGTGCTATTGTGAAATGTAAGAGCATTAGCAAAAGGAGCAGCAAAATCACCACTGGCACATGGGGTTAATGAAGGTTTTCTCATAGATCCTGTTCCTGCTTTAAGTGAAACACTAGGTAGGCCAATATAAGTCTAACAGGGTACATGTATATCAATTTTGAATGCTGTCAACAGCTCGAGAACAGCATAACTTTCACTGAACTGATTAAAAGACACAGATTCTCTTCACCAGCTATATTTTTCACTCTAAAAAATTCTGCCAATTATGGTACAATTCCAAGTTTCATATTTTATTTCAGGTATAGCAAACTTCAAATGATGACCAAGATACAGCACATGCACACTTTATTCCATTTTCTGAGGAAACACATTTTTTCCTAAAGGACCAAGTTAACTGAAGTTATTATACCTTTCAGATGCCTTTTTCACCTTTGAGTTCCTTTCACTCTCCCCACATGCATCAAATTAAAGCAGGCTTAATCAGGATGCACCAAATTGTATTCAGAATAACCAGAATGCAAAAATATATTAAAAGTCTTACAATCATCAGGAATGTATTTCAAGTTTTTAGCAATTAAAAGTTGAAGGATTTCAAAAAGCTCACAACCACTGCATCTAATGAGGTGAATGTCACATTTTGCTTACAAATATAAGGTCTAAATCTCAACTGTCTGCAGCATCTTCATAATAAGCAGCACAGGGTTCAGTTTTGCTTTTACCTTTGTTACTCTAGGCTAAACAGGCCCAGGTCCCTCAGGCTTTCTTCATAAGCGAGGTGCTTGAGCCCATGAGGTCCACGGGGCATGCAGAGATCCACTCGCAGCCCATGACAGAAGTACTCATGCCAAAGCATGTGGATGCCAGAGAAAGCTGTGATCCAGTGGAAGACCCAAATGGAGAGAGAGGGCCCCTGCTTTCAGAGACAGAGAGGGTCCTTGCTTCCAGAAACAGAGAAGGGCCTTGCTTCCAAACTAGAGCAGCCCATCCTTAGAGGACTGCACCCTGTGGACAAATGACACATGCCACAGCAGTTTCGGAAAGACTGTTTACCCATGGGAGGGGGAGTCACGTTGCAGCAGTTTTGGTGGGACTGCTGCTCATGAGATTGGAGCCATGCTGGAGAAGTTCATGGAAAACTCTCCTGTGGGAGGGACCCGACAGCATAGCAGAGAAAAGACTCTGCTCCCTGAGCAAAGAGGAAAAGATCTCAAGTGACAAACTGACTAAACCCCCCACACTCTGTCTCTCTGGTGGGAAAGAGGGAGGGGCTGGGGGGGAAAAAGGTGTTTTGAAGGCTTATTTTACTTCTCATTATCCTCTTCAGACTCTGTTAATAATAAATTTACTTTATACCTTTAAATTTGAACCTGTTTTGCCCTTAGAGTGTTTTCTCCGTCTTTAACTCATGAGCCCTTTGTTAATTTTTTTTTTCCCCTCTCCTTTGCCCAGCTGAGAGCAAGAGAGGGTGAGCGAATGGCTTTTATGGGTGCCTGGTGTTTGGCCAGTGTCAAACCACGACAACCTGGTACAGTGTTATTCATGGGAAGATACTATTAAAGGGTATCTCTTGAAGATTCACACGAGTCAGTTTTGTGCTTGTTGTTTTTGCCCAAATATTCTAAGATAAACAGACCCAATACTCACATTCTAACTCTAGAACACATTCAACTTGATGAAGTCTATCAAAGCACTTGATGCACTCTAAGATCTTCTGGGGTGCACTTAGCAGAAAATGTGCGGTAAAAGTAATTTAATGAGCCGCATCTCCTAGTCTGCACACAATTTTATCTTTAAAGATGGATATATTTAAAGATACTTCTGGATGATCTAAATCTGTCACCTGTATGGCATAACTCTGTATTTGGATTTTTGTGACAAGGTTTTGGTAAAAGAGAGGGCTACAAGGGTGGCTTCTGTGAGAAGATTCCAGAAGCTTCATCCATATTCAACAGAGCTAGTGCCAGCCAGCTCCTAGACAGACTCACTGCCGGCCAGAGTCAAGCCAATCCACAATGGTGGTAGCACCTCTGTGATAATATATTTAAGAAGGGGGGAAAACTGCTGCACAACAATAGCTGGGAGAGAGGAGTGAATATATGAGAGTAACAATTCTGCAGACACCAAGGTCAGTGGAGAAGGATGGGTAGGAGGTGCTCTGGGTGCTAGAACAGAGATTCCCCTGCAGCCCATGGTGAAGACCATGGTTAGGCAGGATGTCCCCCTGCAGCCCATGGTGGAGCAGAGATCCACTCTGCAGCCCATGGAGAGCCCCATGCCAGAGCAGGTGGATGTGCCCTGAAGGAACCTGTGACCCCATGGGAGAGCTTATGCTGGAGCAGGCTCCTGGCAGGACCTGTGACCCCCATTGAGGATCCAAACTGGAACAGTCTGTTCCTGAAGGACTGTACCCCATGGAAAAGACTCATGCTTGAGAAGTTTGTGAAGGATTGTTTCACATGGGAGGGACCCCATTCTGGAGTAGGGAAAGAGCATGAGAAGAAAGGAGTGGCAGAGACAATGTGTGGTTAACTGATCACAATCCCCATTCCCTATCCCCCTGTGCTGCTCAGGAGAAAGAGGTAGAGAACTTGGGAGTGAAGATGAGCATGGGAAAAAGGAGTTGGTGGGGTTGGGTATTTTAAGACTTGTTTTTTATATCTCATTATCCTGCTCTGATTTGATTGGTAATAAACTAATATCCCCAAGTCAAGTCTGTTTTGCCTGTGACAGTAACTGGTGAGTGATCTCTCCCTGCCCTTGAACCTTTCATTATATTTTCTCTCTCCTGTCCAGCTGCTGAGGGGAGTGATAGAGAGGCTTTGGTGGATACCTGGAAGCCAGCCAAGGTCGACCTACCAGAAATTGACAGGAACTCACTGACCTGAATTCAAATAACACCAAAGTGGATAAAACTAAACAATTATAATAGTAGTAGTTATCTGAACCCAGTATGACCTCTTCCTCATATCTTCAAAATTAAAAACCTGAGTGTTGTCTTAGACTTCTCAACTAGGTCAAACAACTTTGTATAACTTCACACCTATTGCAACAACAAAAACTATGCAAAGGCACAGCTAGTGGCACATTTCTCACTCCACAAAAATTGCTTCAACAACAAAATTGTCTCCCAACAGAGATTGGAAAGCAAACCATAGGACTTTACCTGCTGTCTTTTGGGAAGGTGTGAGATGAAGGTCCAAAGAGGAAATTACAGCAAGCAGCTTCTGGCCATGCACCCAGAGACAGCATTCTCACCTTAAGTTGGTGTGAAGGTATTTACATAATGCTTCTGGAGGACTTTGGAACAGATGGCAAGTACAAGTCAGGATTCCTTAACCAGTTCTGCAAAATTCTGAACTTGTGATCAAGTTTGTAAGCAAAGAATTAGGTAAGTTCTGTTTTATGGTGATAGACTGTTTTTCACTCAACCCCAGAGCTGCGATGAGAACATCTCCTGTGAGCTGTCTGTTCCACTAAAAAACATCAATCCCACTGCATTTTGTTTGGCAAGTTTGAGGAAACTTGCTCAACTGTAGGACACAAAATACCCAGGCTCTTAAATACTTTTCTAATAAAAATGCTTTTTGACACAGGCAAAAAAAAGTTCTCCCCAGATTAAGACAAAACATACTTGGTTACAAATAAAATGTAACTGAAAATATTTTTTTTAGACTAACCTGAATCTGTGTCACAATCTTGGATTCATGTAAGCATAATAATTAAAGTACATGCATCCACCAATAGTAGATGAAATAATTTAAGAATTTTATTAAGATAAAAGAAGCTTACAAGTACTGCTATTCTCCTCTTCCCTTACTCAGGTCCTATTAGCCTTCAGGCTTCCTGGGATAGTACTTACACTGAATATAGCATAGCCAACCTTCAAAACAAAATGCTTTTATTTGACTGTGTTTAAAGAACCTCTTGCATTACTCATGGGGATTGTTCTTTTTCCTAGTTGTTAGCTTCATGTGAGCAACAAAACTGCATATAGCTCAGTATGCTGTTCTGAACAGCCAGTTTCTCCAGTTGTATACCTTCAAAATAGCAAAGAAGAAGTAGGGGTAGAAGTGAAGGGGTTGAAAGGAAGACAGCCATGAAAAACTAATTGGTATAAAAACTGAAGGACTGATATACCTGACTGTTCTTCATTCACCAAGGGGACAAGAGTTCAAGCTGATACTCCTTTAATAAACCTAGCTTGCAGAAATCATGGTCAATTCACAAAAGTATCACATTAAACACCTGTGATCAGCCTAAAATATAATTTGACAGAAAGGAGGCATTTAATTTTAGAAGACTTAGCAGCACAGCAATGGAGCAGGAAAGAGACTAAGAAATTTCTTCATTTCAGAAAGGTGAAGTATTTAGTTTAAAAGCCTGGATAAACATGTACAATAAACACTACCAGCAGAAGTTAGGAAGGAAACCAGATGCTTTAATTACTGTTGGAGGTCATGCAGGAACCTTTCTAGCAGGAGACAACCAAGAGGTAAAGTACCCTGCTATGTACAGCTTAAGGACTCAGTCTCTCATGCATATCTTAAAAGAGTATGACAGCCAAAATCCTCTAGGCAGACCTGTAGGAGGACTCTAGGAAGTGAGCAACCCAAATCAATCCTTCCACATAAAAAAAGGCTACTGCTGAAAGCAAGCCTTGTTGATAAGCTTTAATCTCCCCCAGTGCAAGCAGTTGAGAAAGTCAAAGCATTCTGTAATATATATATGTGTAATTCGTGCAAATAAACTAAAGTTGAGGTGTTTTATGGTGCTGGGTATAATAATATAAGACTTCTTAACTCATGGAAATTTGGTAAATAGTTTCTACCAACCAAAAGACTTTTCAGGAGTTTCAACATGGAAACCAAGACACATTTGCATCTGAAAAACGGGCAGAGTAACGCTTGGAGGAGATGATCAGAACCAATGATCCCATCAACACCTGATATAAGGATCAGGATAGAAATCAAGGAGATGCCAGACATCCGAATTTCAATACCGACTTCCAGTAAATCATATCAACTTATCAAAATCCTCTCAGCTGGGCCAGGAAACGGACTGTGTTTTCCAAGTCAAAAGAAGTCAGATAACTTCAACATAGCCTCAGGGAGAAAAAACTGTATAAAAAGACACTTCGAAAAACCAATGTCTGTGAACAGAAGGGAGCCTAGAAGGCGAGAGAGAGGGACATACGCTCTGTTCACCGTGCCAATCCCAGGCTCAGCACTATTTCTTTTGATAGTGGCTTTTCGCATATTATTATTATAAAATAAAATTTTTCATAATTCTAATTTGGCTATCGTATTTATAACAATTCTATCTCAGATAGGCCCGCATAAAACTCCGTTAAATGTCTCTTTACTATACAAGGGAAGTAATTTTTGTCCTGAAAATGGACTCATTCGCACTGTGCAGTGTTCAACAGGGCTTCCAATGCACTTCTTTCCTCCACCAGTTTTGCGCAAGCTTAGTGCTACTTTTAACCACTGAGGTAGCATGGTAGGGGAACTCGTCCCTTGGTCAATGTGTTATAACAAGAAAAAACACTATGGATGAAGAAATGTGGAAAACGGCTCACTCATGCAGACCCAACACACATCACAGCTCAAGAAAGGCCTATGCTGCCATCTCTAGAACAATCAGGCCACCACCTTTTGCCAATAGTGAACTTCCAAGCAGGGCAGCTTGGTCACCATCCCCAGGCAGCAGTCAGAGCTTCATGATCACTTTAAGCTAGTTTAAGTGTGACTGACAGAGAAATGAGTCCTGTACTTCTCAGTGCCCTCCTTTTGCAATCTACCGTCCCTTGAATCAACAGTAGCATTTATTTTTTTTTGCCAATAAACCACTTCCTAAAAAACAGAGGGAGAAGAGTGATAACACTGCTAAATTATAACTGGAAATACATTTTCAACTTCTCTCAAATTAAAGGTTTATGGCTTTTGTAATTTATAATCTTTGTCAGTCAACCTAAGTTTACCAGCCTTAGAAAGAAGGTCAGGCTTATATTTTAGCTTTAAACTTGTATTTACAAAGACCATAGACTATTTGTCTCAGCCTTTGATCAGCACATCACCTTTATGACACAATCCAGGTTTGGTAGGCCAGCACAACAGTCTCTGAACAGCTGACACACAGAGCTCAAGTTAATGGAGGCCCTTTCATCATAACACCAACTCCTAGTACCTGTATCACTGTACCAGCATGCTCATGTCAGGGCTAATGATCTGTAACCACCATGCTGGACACTGCAATTAGACATCTAGACCACATATTGCTAGCAAACCTTACAATAGCCTCCTGGCTCACAAGTATATTCATTTTTACAGGAAAGCAAACTGAACGAAGGCCTGGTAGTGCTTTTGCCCATATAAGAGGAGCCACTCAGTGCTGAGAGCAGGGTGTAATGGTACTGATCTCTGAGGGGGATGAACCTGTCAAAAGTCCCTCCAACCTATGCTGAACGTGTTGCTGGCAACTTACACTACTTGTACCCAGTTACTGATGGAAGATTAAATTGCAGGCTACCTCAGCAGCAGTCCCATCACCAGCCCACACTGCAAACATAACCTTCCCACTGCACTTCAAACCAGCATCAGATGGCAGGAACTGCATTATAGGTAAGATTTGCTTATTCCATTACACCACACTCCCCCATCGTCAGGTTCAGAACATTCATTTCCTTACCAAGGTCACATGCAATGCTATCCCTTCCAAGCTACCTGGCCCAAAACATAGCTACAGATAACACCTCACCCACCAATAAAACTACATGTATGCAAGGCTAATATACAGACTTCTTTTTACACTCATGCTGCTGACTCCTTCACCTCATTCACACATATAACTTCTGCCTGAGGTGTTTGTGTTACATCATAACATCACCTGTCCCACCTTATCTTCTCACTCACATTGCCAAATAATTGAGTACACTGAGGTCCTTCCCTGGAATGCTATTCTACCATTGAATCTTTGCTCCTTCTAGTGCAGTGCATCACACTGGGATGGTTCTTGCTAAGGTCCCTGGTGGAAAACTTTTCTGGGAATGCTTCAGGATTGATATTCCTTTACCTTTCAGTGCTTCTATAAATTGAGAATTACTCTTCCAGAACTTTTGACCTTTACTGTCTTTTGTGACTTTCCTTTTACTTCCTAAAAATCACAGCTCAGTGTCTCATTGCCCATCCTCCTACATTTCCTCCTTTCAGTAAATGTTTCTCAACACTTCATCTCAACTTCATTTTGTTATTCAAGGAGGGAAGGGAAGATGGACCTCATAACAGGCATGATTCACTGAAGTGCATGCTCATGATTCACACCTCTTTCCACTTCTCCAGGCTAACATTGCATTCTCCATCCTTATTCCCAGGTCAGCACAAATTATAGCCTTGGGGGAAAAAAAAGGAAATTAAAAAAACCTCATTTTTTTTCAGGTCTGGGTATCACAGATATTCACTACTATGAAGGGAGGAAAAAAAAGATAGAAAACATATACCTGGTCTTTTTAAAATTAAGACATTTATTTCCTGTTGATGAGAATTAAAACACAATTTGTCTATATCTTATAATAAAAAATTGTTATATTCTATGATCTTATCAATGCACATTTAACTTTATGAATAAATCTCTTTCAAACAGTTGTAGAAAATGAAGTCACTACCTCTGTTTTAACACTGTAATGATGGAGGCTCCACCATGACCCAAGACAAAAAGCTTCTGCTTCTGATAAAGTACAGTTCAAGAAATACCTGTCAATTACATAGAAATGCAATGTTTTCTGAGAAACAGGGTGTATCTGACACAGAAAGGAAATATTTATAAAATTTAAATTGGGGTGTAAGGTTAAAAAAATAAGCAAGAAAACACTGACTTCATAACTTTAAATGTGTTTTTCAATTTCAAAAGCTACAGGACAGCTAAATTACATTTTGGCAACCTGCTTTCCATTTTGAAAGCTTAGATTCTTTCCTACAAAATGAAACAATCAGCTTCCTTGCCTTTACTAATACCCATTGAAAGCAGACCAGGTAAAGGGAGCAGTCATTCAGACTATAGCCTCCTTAAATACACCTCCTCAGGGATCTACTGATCTCTTCAACCTCTACCTTATCTCAGGCATCACAACTTGCCTATTTCTTTTCCTAGCTTGTCAAGTATAAACTCAGCATTTTACTATCTCTCTTCTCTTCAAATATATCTTATTCTATGAGCCAAACTCTTGTTTAATCTTAAACACTTCTTCACTCCAAACAGCCACTTACAAGTATCATCTACATAACTACCTAGAAATTAAGCCTTTAAATTACTGACAGAATACATGACAATGTAAAGGTTGATCACTGAAAACTGTCAGTAAAGCTAAGTGGTATGCTGCTTCTACAAGTAGAATAATCAAGTTATTCTCAGCTTCCTCATCCCATCAGACTGCCAAAGCATCTGTTACATCAAGTCCAATTCATAGTTACTGCCTACTATTCATGCATTAGTAGCCCACTTAGCTGAAGCCACCTCTATAAATTCATGCATTTAGATTTGACCAAGAAAGCTGCATGATGGCTCTCTCACATAACAGGAGCTTCAGTAACAAAGAGCTAAAACACAGTTACATATTTTGTCATCCTCATCCCTCTGCTCTAGAAGAAGCAAAAGTGAAGTTTCATGCTTCTGTATAATATAGCTACACTAAATTCAGATACAAAATA
Organism: Anthoscopus minutus; assembly: GCA_013399455.1. Taxonomy (NCBI): domain Eukaryota; kingdom Metazoa; phylum Chordata; class Aves; order Passeriformes; family Paridae; genus Anthoscopus; species Anthoscopus minutus. The sequence continues at coordinate 11,142 of VWYI01051355.1, forward strand.
CAATGGATTGATATTTTATCCCCAAGAAACTAATTGTAGTCAGTTTGCAAGGTTTCAGTTTACAACCTAAACCAGTGAAGGAACTGAGACTCATTTTGCATGTACAACAGCAGCAGTAAAGCCAGTTATGACTGGTCATAGCACAGTATTTCAGAATAAAAGCATTCCAGGTTTCTTTCCTTTAACTAATATATTAAATGTAATATATATACATGTGCAATTCGTGCAAATAAACTA
>VWYI01051376.1:0-14616 GCA_013399455.1 Anthoscopus minutus
AGGCGGCGGCCCCGGCGGAGGCAGCTGCCCCATGGCGGAGGTAAGGGAGGCGCGAGTGGCCACGGCCGGGCGGTCCCGCAGCCGCCTCGGCCGAGCGAGGAGAGCGAGCAGCGGGGCCGGTGGGCGGACGGTCTGGGGTGTCCGTGAGGGGCGAGCGGTAGGGACGCGGAGGAGGACGCTTTTCTGAGCCGGGCACCGTCCCACAAAGAAAGAAAAAAAAAAAAAGGCCAGGAGGGACACAGCTCCGGCAGTGTGCGGGGCTGGCCCGTGCCCTACCCGTGTCCCGGGGGGCAGGAGCCAAACACCGAGCGGCGGGGCCGGGGCGCCGCGCAGCCTCTGCTGACGGAGCGACTGGCGGAGCTTCTCCGCATCGGAGCGGGCTCAGCCCGCAAAGCTTCCCTGGCCCGGGCACGCCCCGCGCCCCAGCGGCGCTGTCACCTGCCAGGTAGGGTTCTACGGCCAGGATGGACAGTTCTGCTTGGCATTTCCTTCGGTATCGCCTCTGTTTTCATGTGGGCTTCTCAAGAATATCATGCAGCTGCAGAAATGCAGCTTCTCCGGAGTGTTCACATGGTGCACCACTCACCTGGGTGCAGGGCACCTGTGCATCGGAGTGCGGTAACTACCTTTGTCACTTTTTTACATACAGAGGGGCTTACTGTGGCAGGGCAAAGCTCAGGGCTCCTTTTATCTGCCCTCCGTTATCAGCGCGGCAGTTTCAAAACTGCACCCAGCAGTGATGACCAGTTTGCCTGTTTATTCGTGCCTCATGCTATCCGTGCTGCACTAATGTCGCCTTGTGCCCACCCATGCCCCTGTCCTGTACAGAGCTGAAGAGTCGTGCACAGCTGTTAGCTCCAAGATCAGCCAAGCCACTCAGCTGCGGGGCCGGCTTTTCCCGGTTAAATTGCTATTGGGAATAGAGTTTCATTGTTTCCTGCGTAGTTTATGATGTGGGACTTTTGTGGTGTACTTTGTCAATACAAAAGGTACAGGAGTGCCAAGACGGTGGGCTTGTGACTCTGATGTTCAGGACATTTTGAAATACCAAGCTGAACTACCAACATTTTGCAAGTTGGTTTTAAACAATTGTGAATAGCTGGTTCTTACTGTGAATTAGTGGACCAGCATCAACTGGTAATGATTTAATTTGTCATGCATGGTAGATTTTATTTTTCTATTTAAATTTTCTTTTGTTTTTTTTTTCTTATTTCCGTATGTGTTGACTTGGTTATTTTTGTAAAGTAGTTGCAAAACTAGTTTCAACACCCTGACTGTAAGGGATGACTCTTTTATGTGGAGAGAAGATGATTCACTTCTTTGCTAAATGTGGGTCTGAGCCTCTCTCTTCAGCACAATGCATTTAAGTGAAATAATGATTGGAGCAAGATAAGGCATTGTTCAGTTCTTGAATTAAAGTGTAAAGGTGCATCCGTCTGGGAATCCCCATGTCTCTTCCACAGGACATCTTTTGAAGCACATGGTAGGTCCAAAACATGAAACATAGATCAAAAAGTAGATTTTTGTTTTTAAGGTGACCTTTGGTAACTTTGAGCCCACTTATGCTGTTAAAATGTTATTGTAATAGTATAGTGAATTCCAGAGTGGTTCAGCTGATTTAAAACCTTCAATTTGCCTTTTGTAAAAATAGATTTAAGTTATTTTTAGCTTTTTTTTTCCTCCACATTTGATCAGGATGAGAATTGTATGTAAATAGATGGAAGTATTTGGTTTTTTCTACTTGGTGTTGTGTGGCATCATGAAAAGTTTACAGCTGGGTTTAGCCATCCTTGGATTGATTTTATTCATTGGACTCCAGTCCCTGCTGAGAACATTGCTGGTGACACAATGCAAGCTGTTGGTCCTCATCATTTGAGATCTAATACTTAAAACTACTCTTGAAGACAGCTGCACATGAAAATTAATTCAGTGGCCAAAGCATGCTGTTGGAGCATACTAAACTGCAGGGGTTTGCCTATTTTTCTATCCTGTGCTAAGATGAAGTGCAGTGTTGGAACAGCTTGAGCACTTTGGTTTTGACAAGGAGTGAAGTGAATAGGTGGGTTCCTACACTCAGCTTGCTGCCCAGGAGTCTGGGATCAGCCCTAACCTTCGTTATTCCCAGCGAACTGTTTCATTCTGTTTGTTTCTGTAATCAAACATAGGCTTGATGAAATGTAAACTTCACAATCTTCTATCACCTTAGTAATAAAAATAGCAAAATGTATTTCCTCTGAAATACACCTTTGAATGGAGAAAATAATCATACTAACTCAGTGCCTTGGTACTCATTTTCTTAGATGGATGTGTGTAAGAGGACCAGGGATTAAAGTATTTATACTGCTGCAGAGGCTACATTAAAAAAGGGGTTTTGTTCCGAGTTCTTCACTGTCCATGCTGCCTGTCCTGCACCCCCTACAGCAGGTGTTGGTAGATGTGCCCAATGGCTTAGGGTATTTGTTTAATGCCTCTACGCTGTTCTGATCTGGGTCAGCTACAGAATCAAAGCTCATAGGTTTTGTTCTCAGGGATGTTTAAGATTTAGACTAAGCTCGCTAAGAACCATGGGTTTAGAGGAAAATAAATAAAAAAGCAATAAACATTTGCTTTGGGTAACTGGAAAAACATGCATCAGTTCATGCGAGGAAATGGATTAATTTCTGTAGTAATGAAAGGTGGTGATTCAGGCCCTACCTCTTTGCAGAACACCTGAGACCCAGAGTTCAGGCTCCACTGGTCATGTTTGCTAAGGAAACAGATAAAAAGCCTAAGAGTGAGCCAGGTCTTTTCCTTGGGGTGATAATTTCTCATGCTACTTCTTCTTTCCTAGATCCAACAGTGTTTGTCCTGGTCTTCACAGTTTGCTGGAAAAAGAGATTGCAGACCTGGTTGATTGTGTTTTTTTTAAAGAAAGGGTTTATAGTGGGAGCACCACTTGCTCCTTAGTATTCAGCACCTGTTTGAATGTTGACAGCCCCTCTTGAAAACATTTTTTTGTCCTACTCAAACCTACTCACACAAGTAAGTCACACTGAGTAGGCTATGTGTGAATAGGCCACATGGAATGAGACAGGTAAAGTTGGGCATATCTGCTTATTTTTCCCCAATATGCTTGTAAAGTATTGTTGAATTGCTCAAGGAAATAGCTTATTTTAAGGAAAACTAAAATTGAAATTTAGAGGCATTGTGTGGCTGTGTACATTTTGAAGTATTAAGTTCAGAAAGAACAAAAAAAAAGGGAGGCAAGGGGAAAGACATGTAACTGAGACTGGGTATGGGTCTTACATTGGTGCGGAAAAGAGAGAAGCCATTCTACAGGCACATAATTTGGGTTACATTCCCAGAGATCCCCAGTCTCCCATCTGCATTTTCCTTAGGCTTCTCAATGTAACACTGCCTCAGCAACACTTCTGGAAGCTCTTACACAAAGCCCTAAGCCCATATGAAAAATGAATGAGACACATTTTCCAATGTACCTTAAAAACTCTGTGTGGGGAAATGGGAGGCCTCAGTGCTGCAAGGTGTGGCATCAGTCCTATGGATATGGTAATAGTATTCCCAAATAGAGAAAGTCTCAAGAAGCTTGTCACACAGCAGTGTCTTGGCTGAAGGTCTTGCAAGGTCTTGAACTGCTCTGCTTGATTCAGTGATTTTCTTTTCTCTTTCTTTTTTGTATATCAGTTATTTCTATGTGTGCAAGTATGTGTTTATGAATGTATGTAGACGTTTGGAGAAAGGGAGTTTAAAAACTCAATGTTTTCTTTATCTTTTACAGAATATACATGGGAAAATATTTAGATTAGAAAGAATGGACTGTGTAGCTCTTCAGCTTTTTCTCTGTGTTAGTCTTACAGTAAAAATGTTCATTCCAAATGATGTGAACCCAAGGCACTGATGTGAACCCAAGCCAGCAGAAGAGGCAGTGCCTGGATGAGAGCAGGAGTTGCTGTGCTGGGTCACTGCGCACTGTTTCACTCTTATGTGAAACAAGCTCCAGCTCAGGGTGGGACAGAGAAGGAAATTTCTGCTCCCACACAAGTCAAGTGGATTTGTTACATCTGAATGTATTGCATTCTTTCAACAGATCTTTGAGGTCCTTCCCAGGAGCTGAATTCCTGCACTTAATTAAAGAACACCTGCTCTAATTAATAATTAACAGCATAACATTGCTGTTGTGTATGAATTACAGAATTTAAGGAAGAAGATGCACAGTGGATAAATTGTGTTGTTCGTACTGTTATCTCTGTGTTACTTTTTAGAAAGGGCAATTTGAGTCATGATATGTAAAACCTCATACAAGCACACTTTGAACACCTTCATAGGCAGGGTTTTATGATATTAAAGCATTGGAAGGGGAGAGAATCCATCCTAGATTTTTAACACTATTTAAAGTATTTATATTGAGTGAGAATAATTTGAGTTAGGGATTTTTTTTTCTTGGTGAATGTCAGTTTGGTAAAGTGAAAGTTTAGAAGGAACCAGGTAGGCTTTTTTCTCTAGACCATTTGAGAGCTTCCCACTGAAGCTGTGTGCTTAACTTACAGTAGATATCTCAATTTTTTTTTCTTTTGAATTCATTGAGTAATATTGCTGTGGAGAGACATCTGGAAATAGATAAGTGGGCTTGGGTCCCTGCTTGTGAATGGCCTTTACTTTGAGCCAGAACTCACCTTAAGGAGGTGGGAGAAGGGCTTCATGGTGTTTCAGAAAGAGGTAGCATAAGAGAAGAAACTCAAACTTATCTTGCAAGGGTTTGAAAAAGCCAAATCAAAGGAGTGTTCACGGGAGCATGTTAGAGGAAGTTGGAGTTGTGGTGTAGGGCTAACTTACACCATCATTTTCCTGCTCTCTGGACAGTGGCCAAGGTATTGCTAGTGCAGGGTGTGGATGAGAAGTGCACGTGAGAGTAGATGAGGGAAATATCAAGCATAAAGAAGGAAGAATTAAGAGTGTGATAAATGTGGAAAATAGAAGAGGAATTACAGGTGAGGATCAGAGGGAAGGTGAAGGTACTCAAATCGTAGAGGAGCTGAAGTGTCAGACTGTGACTTTTAACAGTGCTTCCTATTCAGAGCTGAGAGTTGGCATACTTTTGGTGTTGCAAAGAGGCTTTTGGTGTTGCAAAGAGGCTGTAGCTTGGAAAAGCTGAGAGTTGGATCAACTGGTTACCTGAGGAAGTATATTTGCCTGGGAAGACTGACATCCATCTGGAACTAGATTGCAGACAAAGTTTTATCTGAAAGGGTGGTCCGTGGGTGTCTTTATTCAATACTGACTACATCATACCAATGAGGGTATACAACCACTCTATGGCAAAGGTAGAGCAGAAAGGGAGGGAGGTGTCTTACAGAATCCTGATGTCAAGTAGTTTACTAACCACAAAAGAAAGCATCTTGGGGTACCAGAGGCATAGAAAGAGGTTTTAGGTTTGATTTGTTTTTTTTTTTACTGTGCTCCATCTGAAAGAGTGACTGCATAAATTTAATTACCCTCATCACATTTTCTCTGAGGGATATTGCATACTTTACTGATACTGAAATTGGCTAGAAAACAAACTTTCAAACACAATTTGAGGTATTAGAAAGCAGGCATTCTTTATTCTCAGTGCATTGAACACACCTGGAGGATATCTCCTCTAATCAGGTGTATTGTGAAACTTTACAACAAGGTATTTATTCCATCAAGACTGTACATATTCATTACCGTGTACTTCCTAGCTAATACATAAACATCACTTTTCCTACAACTAATTTGCATGCATGTGCCTCTTACTGGAAGCCCCTTTATGGTCCTAGAGGGTTGTCTGAAGGGGTCTGGTGGTCATCCTCCCTGAGTGCCCTCAGTGTGACAGATGACCTTGCCTTAGATGCACTGTTGCTTCTTGTTACATGGCTTTGCCAAAAAAGCTGCTGTATTTCTCATTATCTGTTTATCCACTGGTTCCAGCTGTATGTAGCATCCTGTGTGTCTATAATTTTGCATTCTATTTTGCTAGGTAGTCTTTAAGCTGTATTTAGTGGCTTTGAGGGGAACTGAAAATTTCTATTCTTTATGTTTTCTGTCATTACAATGAAATTAGTTTCTGGTGAAAAACATCTGCACAGGACCCAAATGGCTGGAGTGTGCACCTGTTTGGTGTACATGTTAGAAACAGTTTTAAAAGCTCGTTTTGAAGAGGACATTGAGCTATTTTCAGCATGAAAACTGATGTTTTAATTGAAATCAATGGGAACACTCTTGGTCTCTGTGACTTCAACATGTACCTGTCTCTGCCTCCATCCGGGGAGTAGGTTGATGTTAATTTTGTGTTAGAACAGAGTGCAAACAGTATGTGTGTTTTTTAATGGCTGACACAGCTGGCTCATGCTATCTAATGCCCTGAAATGGGTGTGGTTGGAGAGGTGCTATCATTTCACTGCAGCACACAGGAGAGTTCTCATGGGGAGTGTTTGGTTGCAGCCCAGACAGCATTATTAGGATTTAGAGCAGATACATCCTAAGTGTTTGACAGGTGCCACATCTGGAGTCACATCTATGAACCATTTGATTTACTCAACTGCACTGCTTAGGTAGCATGGTTTATTGTCGTTTTTTAAGCCTAGCTATATATAACATGGTAGTTACTTTGATATTTAGTGTTTCCATCCACCATTCTACCCTCCACACATACCAAAAATTGGCTGCATTTTAAAAAATAAAGTACTCTTTTGTTCTGATGTTTTCAGGATATTTTGGGGCTTATTATAAATATAGAGAACGGCAAGAAATATTTTTCTTTTTTTCTTATCTATTAAGTAGATATCAGTTTGTAAGATTATTATCGCATCTTTAAAGTACATGGGCAAGGAACAAGATCACTAAAATTATAGCTGAATGATCTCAAATACACATCATTATATTTAATTATTAATTGTATTTAATCCTACCAAGTGAAACTACTGGTTATGTTACTAGAAGCTGTTTTGCTTAACTTCTGCTAGTATTGTCCAAACTTAAAGGATTGTTCCAACACAAACCGTTCTATAATTCTGTTCTGGAAATGCTACTTAATTATTCAAAACATGGCAAAGAGCATGTGCCACATCTTTTCAGCTAATAACATAGGGAGGGCTAATTCTACAGAGAAGTGCAGTCAGTAATGGAGAAGGGACAAAAGATTGTAGAAAACCATCTCAAAGGTTAATGACATCAATGGAGCAGCTTAAAACTTAACAACTAAAATAAAGAGATCATAATATGGAGTAATGAGTAGATAGCACATGAACAGGATACATGAGTAATCAGCACCAAAATAATGTTCCCTTGCAAATAATTGTGGTCATGTATCTTTGCTCCAGCACTAGGATATTTGTAGTGATAACCTGAGTCTGACTGCAGTAAAACAGCTTTCCAGGGGCTGTTACCCTCTGCCATCTCTGCACCCAGGCAAACCACCCTGTCTGCTCTGCTCTCTTCCAGCAAGACATTTCTGTTACTCCAGAGTTAGTTCAAGTATTTCTGTGCACTTGTAGCCCTAGGCTGTATAGTTTTAGTCCTGTGTGCCAACTGCACACAGACCAATAGCTGAAAACAGATTGATTGTGCTTTCAACTGCTCCTTCAGAGGGATCTTTCTCACTCATCCAATACACCATAGTAGACCTTTTTGTATTTTGGTATCATTACAGGTTTTGCTCCCTGTACATTCTTTTAGGGACAGCAGATAAGACGTGAGTGTAGGAAGCAAGGGGAGGAGATATGTGGAGGCATAGTTTGATGTACAGTACACCCAGTTCTTGCTGAGATTAATACTCTGATTTACTTAATTGGAAACTGAAGGCTCTATTTTTAAAATGGAGTAAGATACACTGGAAACTTGCCAGAGAAGGCAGCATGCTTCCAGTTAATGCCAGGCCACCCACAAAACCATACTTTCTCTCACTTCCACATTGATTCTTGGCCCTCATTAAGTAGCAGATTTTACATAAACTACTATTTTTCATATTCCAAAGACTGACAAACAGCCTGTAGCTGACCTGTGGTAAGCTGCACCTTAGGGAAATGGTTAGATCCCAGCCCTCCACATGCAAGGCTGATGGATAATTTGGCAAATCATACTCAGTCTCAGACTGTGTTATTCAATAAAACTGAAACTAGTAAGTGGCCAAAGCAAGATGAAAATTTCAGATATTTGAGATTTTATATTTTTATTATTATTTTATGATGAGAATTTTAGTATAACTCTCTGGCTTTGTGCTTGCACAGAAGTCTTTCAAAAGGTTGCCCTCAGATAGGTAGAGTTGCAGTTTACCATTTGGAAACAGCCTACTGTTGGAGGCATGAACTTCCACACCCTCCAGCGGTAGAAATGGAAAGGCTGCAATAGATGGGTTTGGTGGTATTATTAAGTCTTCTACAATAATCAAAAATTAAGTATTTTTCTCTGTACAGGGACAACCACATGCTGTCCTGATTTCTTGGGCTCAGTGGTATGACTGTAACTCAATTACTGTTTCTTCTGTTATCCTTGTTGCAAAATAAGGATGGTAAGGACAGAAACACTGAATGTGGCAGCACAGTGCTGAGTAAATTGTACCTACTCCTAATCCTTATCATTAGATTAATATCCAGACTCTGTAATAAAGCTTTTGTCATTAGATGCATATCCAGTCTGTAGAATTAAGGTATCTTTAATGAAATGCCTTACTCAAAAACATTGTGTGGCTGTTTCTTGGGGAGGCAGCCTTCCTATTCTCCACGTAGCAGTAGTCCAGCAGTCAGTCCCAAGTGATACAACAGGCATGGAAGGAAGCATTCTGTTGTTGAGCTGTACTGTTCAGTCATTCTTCATCACTGAGGAAAACTAACAAGCTGGTGCAAAGTGTAATAAAGAGCATAAACCTTTTATCAGCATAATCCAGAGAATTTTTGTGAAAAGTCAAAACAGAGGAATGAAGGCAAAAATGTTCTGGTTGATTGCTGTATAGAGGGGTTTGCTGAAATGATTCCATAGCTGGAAATCTGCGATGTGAAATATCTAACGTGCTGTATCTATACCACCACTATTGTGAAAACCTGGCTACAGGGCCAGGATCCTTCAGCAAGTTCTGTGGCAGTGGTGAAAACAGGTATTTTCAAAGGATGAAAAACGTCCTGTGGTAATAATTGCTGTGAGCAGCCATGAGTATATTTTAATACCAACTGCTGGAGAAAGAAATGGTGTCAGTAAGACTAATCTTCAGAGCCACACAGGGCAGCATTATTAAGCTCACTCAGAAGAGATGACACATTCCCTTTGGTAAGCTACAGGGAATGGGCATGACTGCAAATGTGAGACCCTGCTTCCTTCCCAGCTGGCATCTCTGTTCCATTCACATCAGCAGGAGCTCTGTGCAAAGATCAGATGGAGATTCTCAGCTCCATTGTGTGCTGAAGGCCAAGAGTCCTTTAGGCAAAATGGTTTGTGATCCTGTAGTGAAGTTGGTGGCTCTCAGTCTGAAAACTAGGGACATCTATGGATGAGTAGAGAAAATAGATATATTTTTTTCTTTTAAGATACATAAAAATGAATGCAGATTCCATATAAATTCCAAAATTTATGGTCAGAAATACTCTCCATTTTATTAGCAGTCAACAGTTTTATATATATTGATATGAAAAGACCTGAAAATTCAGTTATCTTTGACATCTTGGCAAATTAATGCAAGATAGTTTTCACAAATTCCTGTGAGCTTCAGGATCATTTAGTTTCCCTTCAGAAAGGAGGTGTCCCATCATGTACATCAGAAATTTAGTTATGCTCGCAGTGGTTTAGGGAAGGACCATCTCCATTGTAGACTTCAGCAGACCAGCATCATCTTCGCTCAGATTTCCACCCTAAGGAAGATGAACTGTGAGGATTTTGAATGATCTGGAGGACACACCATGGGCTCTTTCCAAAGCTACTCCAAGCTTTTCCCTGGCAGGGGAATAGGCTTATACCCTTGAAAATTTTAAAAGGAACAATCAAGTTGTGACTCACATACCTTCTATATACAAACCCAGTTATTGCAGTTGGTTTTTTGAGGCATCACGTGATAGATACCACTTTTCTAGCTGCTTCCTGTATTTGCCTCTTCTGCAGACAGTAGAGTAATTAATTTGCTGTGTTATCCAGGAGCTGAATGCTCTGCCACAGCCTCAGCTTTGCAGGCTGCTTAAGCTCTTTAATAGCAGTTGTCCTTGACTTCTTGTTCACTTTTGATGATCATGAATCCTGTTAATTAGAATGTTAACAGGTCACATTAAGTCAACAAGTATTAGGTTGGTTCTTTGTACAATTAAAGCCTAGCCCTGATCTTGCAAGCACCTAAGTATGGGACTAACTTTATGCTTGAGATCTGCTCCATTAGATTCATTTATGTGTTTGCAAGTAGCTACTTACCATTTTTTCAGTGTCTTTTATAGTAAATGCCCTCTCCTGTTTAACTACATAGAGAAAACTGTTGGTTAGGTTTGTTTTGTTGTTATTGTTTAGTATGTGTGTATGTCTGGTTTTAGGCAAGTAAATTTGTTTTTTTGGATTTGGTAGTAAAAATCATCTACTCATTTTCAGATGCAACTGATAAAGAAGACGTAATGTATTGGAAGATAATTTCTAATGAGTAGAAACTGTGCTAGGCATCATTGAAGGAAACTCTTCACTCTTACATCAGAGTGACAGATGAGTGCCCTGTAGATCTATTTGCTTTTACAAATGGAGTTTATAAAGCTAAAGTTCTCTTCCAGTCTTGAAAAGAAAGTACAGAAAAATTGAAAGCAAACAAACAAAATTAGTTTAAAATAAAATTAGTTTTCATATTTTTAAATACTTAAATAGAATGTAAAAAATAGAAAACAATATTCATTTGTTTTAAGGTTTTATTTAATTTTACTCCAGAGTCCTGTTTTTTTAAACTTTTAATATGTTTTGTATGAAGGAACTATTTAAAAACTTTTATATGTTTTGATGATTATTGCAATTGCAGATTTTATGTAGTTTGTGCTTTCATAACAAATCTGTGAAATAAATTGTTTGCTGAGATTTTTACAACTGAACACTATCTCATTATGTTTGCTGCTGTTGAAAACTTGTCTTCTCTGCTCCTGCCATAGCATTTTGCAGGGAATACCTGGAACAAATGTAGTGTGGGCATTTGGTTTCTTGACTGCCATTCCACTGAGTTTCACATTTTAATAACACAGACTCACCCTGTAAACGCTGAAATACCAAAGTATTTTTAAATATAAATGCACACTTTTTAAAAATAGGAATTAGCACTGATTCCTTCTTACTCTGGCGATACTGCAGCCCTATATAATAAACAATGAAGTTTGGTGATACAAATGTAGATAAAATAAAACTTGAAAATTGCTTCTGAGGCCCCTAAATTTGAACAATCTCATCATTGGAGATTAAAAATCTCCATCATTTGGATAAATGAAAATGGGTAATGTCTACATGGAAGTGATGGGAAACAGAGTTGCTATTACAGTACAGGTAAGTAAGGGATTTTGCTAACTGGCCATATATAATTGCCTATTTTAAGATTCCATCACTGAGTATCTTTCTGGCTTGGATATTGAAATGATCTCCGAAAGACACTGATAGTCCAAAGTTTTCATGAAATCACATCATGGTTCTTTGTCTGGTTTAGAAGAATTTGTTTCCAGTGTCCATTTCTACTGCAGACTGGTTCAGTGCCTGGGCACCAAGACAGGAGGTGGTGGCTGCCTACTTGAACTGACACTGGTTTTATTCTGCCCCCAAAGTCTACACACTCAGTTCACCCACATGACCTGTTCAGTGCATATTTTATTTGGAATTCTATCACTGGAGAAATCAAAAGTGCATTTTAAAAGATTCATTTTTACAGCATGCTGTGTAATGCAACCGTTTTATCTATGTCTTCAGGATGTTGACCTGAAAGTATGTCAGGGAGCTTTAGATGACTGCTGTCCACCTCAAGCAGAGGATCAGCTGGAACTGCAAGAAGAAGAGGAGAAAGACATAAATCAAGTAAGTGATGAAAGATAGGGAAGAAGGGAAAACTGAAGATGAAGTGAGAGAAGATAAAGAACTTATCACTAAGACAAATAGTAGTGAAAGGTTTTGAAAGGAATAATTTATTTCCTCTTTTTATTTGAAGTGTTCCTTGCAGAAAAGGAATGCTCACTTCAAACATTGCTTTGTGACTGATGCCCTTGTATACCTTTTGAAAACTGCCTCCTTCCCTCAATCCCCCACTATTTTTTGAGTAGTTGAAATATGCACAAGTTTACAGAAAACACTTGCAACTGATAATTTCTTATTTTGGTTTTATTTTCTTCATTGTGAAGGTGTTCTGCTGTGCTTGTGGGCCAGGATGTTTTTTGCCTACAAACACTAGAGACATGCATGCTAAATTACACTGCTCTCACCATTTATGTAGAGTTTGATGCTCAGACGTAGAATTACATTTGGGACACTGGACTCTTCAGTTTTGTTCTCTCTAAGAGCTACAATGAAAAAGGGCACTGAATTTTCATGAGACCTCGTGAGAGCTGAGAACATCTAATCCAGGTGTCTTGCCAGCCTCTCTGTTTGCCAACCCCTGAGAGCTCGGCTTTGAAAAAATACCTGATTTTTCCGCACTGGTGGGGAGGTACAGCTTCAGGGGAAAGCCCAGTTCTACTGTTGCGGGCAGAGTAGGGATGCTCAGGCCATGGAGCTGTTCTGCTCATTCTAGCAACGTGTCATCTCCCATCAGAGTGAAGACTTGAAGGGGGGATCAGCAGCAGTATTGCACTGTGCTCTGTTTCCTCTCAGACTTTGATTTTATACCTCCTTCTGCATAAAATAACTGTGCTTTATACCGTGTTTCTCTTTCTTTTGTTACAGAGCAGCAGCAACCATGTAGATTCCCTTCTCTCCTTAGAGGGCTATTTTCAGCTTCTGTCATCGCAGGTGGAAAACATGCTAGAGGTAAATGAGAAAATACAGGTATTGCCATCAGACTGGAATACAGTCAGCAATTACTCTGTTTCATCAAATAACCACAGCTTACCCCACCCACTCTGGGAATATCTTAGCAAATCAATGTAGTGAAACTTACCTGAAAAGTTACCTGCTAAAGATGCTACTATCCACCTTTTCCAGTAGATCTCACTGGCTCTACTTGAAAAATTCTCTACAGTAACTCATCTGGTGTAAGAGCTGTGTCTTTACTGTGATCTGGTTGGATGGAGCCACTGGAGAACTCAATTAGTTCAACTAATAGTTGTCTTTCTGAAGCCTAATACCAGTTTATATTTATGCAGCAGCTCTCTTGGTGTATTTCTCTAGAGCGACACTATTACACAGGAGCAGCTACTGGGCATTTGTGGTGAAAGATTACATTTGTCATAAATGTTAGGTCAAGTGCTTGCAGGGTAGTACTCTCAAGAACAACAGATCATCTTCACTGCAAATCAAGTCAGTCAGCATTAGCAGTAAACCCATTTAGGGTTTTGGGGTTTTTTTAAGTGTGGCCCTCTGATAATGTATTTTATTTTCTGTTTGTCCATCCTCACAAATTCGCTTGTTATCGTATTTGAAGTCTCCCTCTTCTCCCACAGCATATAGCTTCAACCATTGACCATGAAGATCTACTCCCTACATTCCTTTTTTCAGTACTTCAAGGGCATCTTACGTACACTCCCCATCATAGCATCCTTTTCTGGGGCCATTAGCATTTTCCATATAACTTCATGCTTATCTGGTTTTAGGAATTTCTAGCTTGGATAGTACCTTCTAGCCCATAAATTAGCCTCCTCTTCTCTTCAGCTCTGAAAATGGGTTGCAAACTAATGAGATGTAGAAGTTAAATCAGTTTCGTTTTCTCCGTTCTCAAAATTTGAAAGGAATTTGGCTGTAGCCTTTATGCAGCTATTACAATACACAGTAACATATTGCATATTTTACTTGACATTATTTATGCACTGCCATCTTGTGACAATCTATCTGTTAAATATGGATTGATTGTTTCTGCCAAGAATCAAGTCTTTACAGTGAGTGAGCTTTTTGATATCTGACTTATTAAGAATTGTTCTTTTCAAGGGATTAGTTGAAAATAGCATCTCTATCTCACAGGCTGCAGGTAGTCTAGTACAATGTAACTCCCTAGGAGAAATAAGGCAAGATCTTCTGTTACCTGAGCTCCCAGGAAGCATAATAGAGAACTTAATATGTTCTGGTTCTTACGGTACATCATTTTTCCTGTGGAAAGTGCTTTTTACACAGTCTGTTCAGTGAATGGCATCAGAAAGTCCTTTTCTGAAACACAGTAAAGGACACTCAAATATGGAGGAATCCTGTACACTTCCTACTTGATATATTTCCATTCTTAAGTAATTTGTATCCATCTATTTTATGACTGCCTGTCAGCAAGCACCCAACATAATCTTGGACAGTAGCTTTGTGCTTCTAAGACCCAGCAACTATAACTCAGGTCCAACAAAAGGTCTTATTGCTACTACAGCATTACCAGTCCAGTTCACTGTTTGAACATCAGGGCCAAGGCATCATATATCAGCTTTGGTTTTGTAAGAAAATCCTGAGTAGTAATTTAAAGTCAAGACATCCATAAAAGATATGACTTGG
>VWYI01051393.1:0-10401 GCA_013399455.1 Anthoscopus minutus
TGAAGACTGAGGCAAAAAAGTTGTTGAGTTCCGCAGCCTTCTTGTCATCAGTTGTTACCAGATTTCCAGCCTTGCTTATCCCGGGATGCGTTTGTATACTGTAGTATCGCATGAACTCTCCCCTCTGAGTCAACTCCCAGGCACCCAGCCCTGGAAACAGCAGTAACTACTTGCCATAGAGTTAGCCCTCCTGAGGGGATAAACAGACTCCCCCATGGACTTCTGTGTCAAAATCTCCCCCCAGTTTCTCCTTTCCCTGCCCCCTCCCTGGAGACCGATTCCCTCGGCCCAGCCCTTAGCCCCGCCCCTACTCCTTCCCATTTATAAGCAGCCCACACCCGCTGCTGGAGCTCATTTCCTGGCCAGGTTTGCCTTTCAACTGCTGCGACAGGTTGCTGGAATAAAACCTTGCAGAAGAGCCTTTCTGTGCCTCTATCACTGAACCAGCTGTGGTAGGTGTGGAGCAGAGGTTTGGCTGAGTTGCCTGAATGGTAACTCAACTTGTTTCTTCACAGCAGAGGGTTGTTGGGAAGAGATATTAGGCAAGCAGCTCCTACCATTCCAACACCTGCTTTTGTATTATACACTTCATTTGCCTTCCTTTTTTGACTGATAAATCTGTAGAAGCGCTTCTTATTTTTTGTATCTCTTGTAAAGTTCAGCTTCACTTTGGATTTCCTCACCCCAAACCTACACAAGTCTTGCCCGTATAGTCTATCTAGAATACTTTTCCTTGGTTCCACTGGCTATGCATTTGTTTCTTGTCCTTCAGTTTGACCAGCAATTCTTGTACTCATCCATTCCAATCTCTTGCCTTCCTTGCCAATTTCTTCTGCCATTGGATCACTAGCTCTTGTGCTTTATGAAAGATGTCCTTAAAGATCTACCAGTTCTGTTCTGCTCTGTTGTTTCTGAAAGCAGAGTTGAAAGGGTTCCTATTGACTAACTGCTTGAAGAATTGGAATTTTGCCCTTCTTAAGCTCAGGGCCCTGATTTTGCTCTTTGCCTGACCCATTTCCCTCCAGACTGTGAACTCTGCCAGTGAGTGATCACTGCAGCCCAGGCTGTCTCCAGTTGTGGAGTCCCTGATCAGCTCTCTTAGGTTTGTGACCATCAGGTCGAGTATGGCATCCCTTCTGATAGGGTTATTACCTGGATTAAAGAGTTATGCTCCATGCATTCCAGGAAGCTCCTGGATTGCCTATGGCTTGCTTTGCTACTTTTCCAGCAGACACTGGGTTGGCAGGACAAGGGCCTGTGGGTGTGGTCCTTCCTGTAGCTGGAGCAATTAAGGTCTCATCCATAGGCTACCCTTGGTCAGGGGCCTGTAGACACCAACCACAGTCCCTTTGCTTCCTCAGTCTCTGTTTCTTACCCACAGGCTTTTACCTGCTCATTTTTGTTCTTCAGTTCACAGGCTGTTCTTCAGAGATGGCTCATCACACTCCATCCACTTCTTGATGTAGAGGGCAACCCCTCCATCTCTCCTTCCTCCCCTGTCCCTTCTGAACATGCTGTAGCCATCAATGGCTGCAGTTGAGTCATGAGATTTATCTCACCAAGTTTCAATAATGGCAGCTAAGTTTCTTGGTTCCTATGCATTAAGAAATTGAGGCATCTGTTAGTGAACCTGCCACTGAAGAGTTGAGCCCCCAGGACAGTTAAGGAGGTGGTAAATTGTTTACTATGATGGTGATTTTGTTATTGAAGGTGTTGAAGTTTTTCCCTTTGTGGCTGAGAGTATGTGTGGGTCCTGTTGGAATGTGTGAATAGTTGGTCACTAGAGTGGTGATGTTTTTGCTTTGTGAAACTTGATTAAGAATTCTCAAGCAGAGATCAAATATAAACATGTACCCTAGTGCTAGAAGTGAAGTCAAAAGATAGTTTCTGTAAAGTAAAGTTTCCGATTTACAGAGATTTGTAAATTCAAAGTAGAATTATCTTAGAAGAGAAGAGGTTCTCGTTTTTCTTTGGAATATTTGTAATAGCATTCTGCTATGCAGAACTATTTCTTCAACGTGGTTTTAAAGAAGAAGTAAGTATGGGATTACAAGGTGATGCTCTGCACTGCTAATTTTGGTTGTTGCCCTAGAGTGTTTTGTTGCCCCTACTAGAACTATTACAAGGAGATTATGGCTTCAAGTAACTGGAAAATTAGCTTTAGTCAAAGCTTATGCACTGGTTGAAAGATGTGGTCTTAATCACAGGAATACCAGGCCTAAGTGATCTGTGACAGAATTTTTTTTGTTGTTCTTTATATCAGTTAAATACCTGATACAAGAAGAGGCTTTGTCTTGGGCTGTTGTGAAAATACTGGTCTACCAGTACTAGTTTTTACTGTAATTATAGGTGTTCCATAAAATAAGAGATGACTGATATGTCTGAATCTATCTTTCAGGTCTAAAGCATGCCTTCCCCACTTGAAGAAGAGTAGGAACCCCCATATCCTGAACCTTAGCCCACCTATGAATCTGAATCCCATGTGGTTCAAAAATCATTGTGGTGAGTAGCATTCAGAGGCTTTGTTGCTATTTTGCAAGAAACATGTAAGTACCTGGTGAAGTGTGCAGTAGTGTCCATGCAGAATGCCAGATCTTGTATCTTTAGCACCACATACAGACTGGCACTAATGGTGCCGCAAAGCATTTTGTACGTGCCCTACAAGAAATTGTTTTGTGGGAAAATGTAGGGCAGGTTTGAAGGCATCATCCATCCTTTTTGTTTTCAGGGTAAGTCTGTGCTTTTATATGGGAATTGCTAGGATTACAAATTTTCTGTTCCAAATAGAGACTGAAACCCAAAATCTATTTTCTTACTGATTCACCTTCCTGGGTTTTTTTACTATGGATAAAGCTTAATAATAATGGAAATTATTTTGAGGTGAAAAAAGAACTCCATGTTATCTTGGTGTTGCTCTGTTTTAAAACTGTAGCAAAAGTTTTCTGTTTCAGACACTTGTCATGTTAAACTCCAGCAAGTTCCAGTTCTTTCCCCAGGAAAGTTTCCCTTCTCAGAGTAGATAGGTAACAAGGATACAGATTTCCTATCCTCTGCTTTTTTTTGTGTACAGATACCAGTTTGGACCTTAACAGCTAGTATGCCTTAGGCCTCTTAAAAAAAATTGATCACTCCTGTCAGCGTGTAGTGTATAAAAAGCATGACAAAAATCACTATGCAGCTAGGCTTCATAGCTTTCATTTTGTTTACAGTGAAAACACGACAGGCTACAGTTTGTATCTGATGGATATGACAGGTAGAAGGGAGAGATTTTGACTCCAGGAAAGTACTGTTTTTTCTGAAAGCCCTGAATTTTTCATGTGAACTAATTACCTGTTTTATCTACCTCTCATAAATAAGATTAGATTTTACATAGAGTGCTAAGTTTATTTTTTTTAATTTATTTTTTCACTTATTTTTTATTTTTATATATATGTACTTTGGGTTTTTTTCCACTTCTTATCTTAGCTTATACCATTTCTAAATATGGGATGTCCATGTGTGTCTTGGGAATGGCAGAAGAATTTAGAGGAGAAGTTGCTGTCAATGCTTTATGGCCTAAAACAGGTATTTTTTTTTTTAGATATTACTGAAATACTTTCTATATTTTGTCTGCTAAAGCTTGTTTTATTGGATACTGAATGTACTTCAGACGTCTTCTGGAAAAGATTCAAGTGACTGAACAGTTCTTTTATGTATTTTGTCATCCTGCTTGGGTTCTGGTTTTCATTGCAAGTTCTCACTAGACTATTGCCACTTTGATCTAAACTTGTCTTCAGCTGGTTCGAAATCATGCAGTTGGTTGAAGTATGTGTGTTAGTGTTTGGCTTGCCTGTGCTTTTCAGTGTTTTGGAGAGAATCGCAAAAATAATTGGTGTGCTTTAATGAGAGGGTATTGAATATCTGTGTATGTAGTTCTAATTAGAATTCTTTGCTAGTTAAATTGTGAGAGCT
Organism: Anthoscopus minutus; assembly: GCA_013399455.1. NCBI lineage: Eukaryota > Metazoa > Chordata > Aves > Passeriformes > Paridae > Anthoscopus > Anthoscopus minutus. The sequence goes on from VWYI01051393.1 coordinate 3,952, forward strand.
ACCTGACAAGATAGATACCTCTGTACATGCAGAAATAATTTTAAAAGGCCTATTCCTAGAAGTTTTGGCACAGTGCAATTCTGTGAAGAGTTTTTCACAGAACCATCAGATTGCAAATTAGAAGAAATGAAAGAGCTCTCTGGAAGAAAAATAGCTCAGTGCTCTCATGTTATATTAGCTTCAATTTGTTTTGTTTGGATCAGTGAGGATAAGGGATGCTGTTTGAGGTTTGGCCAGCTGTTTGCCAAGGAGGCCAGTCTTTTTTCCCCAAATTTATCTATGGGCAGAAATAGTACTGAGTGTTAAAATCAATACTACCCTTTAGTGGTGTAAGCCCAGTCATTGTGTTAGAAAACATCAGTGTTTATTTCCTCAACAAGTGCAAGGAAGGAAGAAGGAAGAGTAGATAAAAATATGAACCATGATCCTCTTCTGTGGATGGTGCTCCCATTTAAGAAGTATTTGTACACAGACACTTTGCAGCGTTTTCCTTTTATGAATTGCAGGCCCCTTTTAACATTTAGTGGGAACTGGAACTCTCTGATCTACTTTTTCTAAAGTGAGAAATGTGAAGAAAACTTAATTATTTCAGACAAAATCAGCCAAATTTCTCAGCTGGAATACAGTAGGTGATCATCAGTTGAACAGTTTGACTGGTCTGACAAACTTGGTCCTTTTCCATTGGTCTGGATACTTGGGTCTTAAATGCTTCCAGTAAATAGATGCCTCATAGTTCTGCTCACTCTGTGAGTTCTACCCACAGAAATATTTTGGTAAGGGATTGAGTTTTATAATTATATCGTTCATAATAATTATATCATCACATAACCTGTACTGTTTTGAAGACAGTAAGATCTTCTCAGTGATGTACTGGAGGCAACTACATGCATAACTTAAGAATATGGATTGCCTTGTGGCAGAGTCAAAGTTCAACTTTCAGGTTTCAAGTGTGTGTTTTTTGGTTTCTTTTTTTTGTATTTCTGAGGCAGTTAAAAGAAATGTGCACTTGTTTCCACATACTTGCTTCTTGAGTGCCCCAGGAAAACGTCAAAAAATTTTCAATGGAGAGTTCCCAGTGTCTGTGTCATCTGGAATAGAACCATGAAACCTAAATCTTGGTCTTTAGCTCCCTAGATCCATCCCACCCATCCCCTCCATCTTTAAAATGGCACTGCTAAGTGGGTTTTATAGGTCCTCACAATTCAGTAGGTGGGAATAACTTGGTTTCTCATTAACAAAGGTGGCCTTTAACCTACCATTCTGTGGTTTTTGGTCATTGACTGATTTAGCAATGCATATTGCCTGTGAGAGTTAGGCATAGTAAAGGAATCCTCAGAGTACCTCATTCAGATGGAGAGACATGAAATTACAGTCAAATCAATTATTTAATTAATCATTAAAAGGATTACCCGTGTCTTCTAAGTGCACGTATTCATATGCTGCATAGACACATTATGTACGTCATCCACAGCTTTCTTATTCTGGATGTGCTGGGAAAAACATCCACTACTATTGTGGAAATGAGTCTGTGGTTTTATGGGTCCTGTCAAAAGCTAAAGGATTTTCTTCTGCAGAGACCAGCTGGTTATACTAGGCATTATATTGCAATGTGGTTGTTTCCCCCCACCTGTCTGAATAATTTGACTTATTTTTTTTTTTTGTGGCAAGGGAAAAATGAAGCTCTTGAGAATTTCTCCACCCCTTCGACAATGGAAATTCTTTCAGAGGGGTAGCTGACTTTATAAGCAGAGGTTACATTACGTCGTACATCACATAGTTGAATACATTATTTCTTTCTAGTTTTGGCTTATGCTGCAGCACTTCCAAGTATCAGTAGTAGTACCTGTGTCTTAGATGTGGTCTGGTATTAAAGAATGTCAATGATGGAATTAATAAAACCTCTATAGAATCTGACATTCTTAATGTGGGGATGTGGGAAACCCAAACCAAATACAAATACAAATACAGTTGTGTCTTTGTCCTGAGTATTACATTTCCACTGTGTCCGTGGTAACCTACCCATACCTGCTAAAGTAAGAGAACACTCTGGGAGCTGTTACTGGTTACAGAATGCAGCTAATACTTGTTCCCCACAGGATCCTGCAGAATATGAGGCTTGGAAGTGCAGAGAGATTCAATTTACAGATGAAAACAGTATATATTCTAATAAATGCTTTTTAAAAAAAATATTTCTTTATATGAGATGCTGCAAAGAAATAAAAAAAAAGTAATTAAGCTTTTTATATAAGATACACAAGCAGAGCTGTTTGTTTGCAGAAATCGTGCCTGCTCATTCAGTGATGCCTCCATGAAAACTGATGTTATACTGATGAAGTATAAAAGATGGTAATATATGAATTACAACAAAAATGTTCTTCTGAAAGGTTTAGCTTCCAAAAGTAAAAAAATTCTCTTCTTTTTTTGTGTTCATCCAGAGAGGCAGTGTTACAGACATCCAGGATATCTGAAATATAGTTATATATAGTTATAGTTGCAAAGTTCCTAATTTAAAGAGTTCTCAGTTTATCTAAAAGTGAAGGAGGACCTCTGTCAAATGGACGAGGGGCAGCCCTATCACAAAGAGTGCAGAGAAATAAAAGAGGTGTCCTGGGACAGAATTGGAAGTCTGTTGATGTGCATTAGAGGCAAAACTGCATCACTTTATATGAAATTAACATAATAATGTGCAGCCAGACTATGAGGCAGTATTGTTTGAAACCTTTTTGCTTCAATCTATGCAGATAGGGTGACTGTGCTTAGAATAATAATATTTCATGGTAACAGAGGACTGACAGGCATGTGGGTCAGGAAGAGTGAGCAGCTTAATGAATCCTCAGAATAAATATTTCATTCAACAGAACTTGTTAAATTTCATCATAGTATTTGACAGAAATATTCTCTGAACTGTTGGTAGTTATTAAAAAAATAAATCGGGCTAGGCAGATACCACTTCAGAAGACCAATAAAAGGCAAATTTATTGACTTTCTAAAAGATGAGAAAAAGACCTATGTAGACCGACATGTATGTACAGTATATCTATTTGTCACTTTTTATTTACATGTGTATTTATAGCAGTTCAGTTATCTGAAAAGAAAAGAAGCTGAGGTTGCTTAATGGTAAATGAAACCTAGAAGCTAATTCTCATCACAGAAGACTAAAGTAATGAAGTCAACAGGGACATCTACACACTTCTGCATTCTCCTAGAAAACACTTGGACAGGAGCGCTCAGGCCAGTGCTGAAGACTTCTGTCCTTTTTCCCAGTACTTTGAAAGGTGAATGAATGATCCAGCTCAGATACATGTGTCCTGCACAGTGCCCATTTTTTTGCTATTTAAGGAATGTTGGGATCATTTCTCTATCAAAATTGCTTACTTTGTGTGGAATGGAAGCACTGAAAGGAAGACAAAAATTTAGTTTATCTTTCTGCTTCCTTCATCTTCTGGCCTGATATGTTGGAAAGGATTTGTGATTCTGTCTCAAAACTTGGGGATAGAGTGTTGAGTTTTAAACAGCAGATAGGAAAAATTAATGAAGTAGAACATATGAGGGAAAAACAGTAAGATGGTGAATGTCAAAACCTGCAACCAGACAGCCTTTCATGGAATAGGATGAAAAAATGAATGGATATGTCCGTTTGGAAGAGCAAATCATAGACTTGGAGAGCAATGTGCCCCAATGTTAGTAGCTCCTATGGGAGAAACATAAAGAAGACTAGTGGAATGCTGTAGAAGTAATAGAATTTCTTAATAAATTAATCAGAAGCCTAGGAGATGTGGATTTTATTGTTAGGTCTAACACAGACTTTCTGTGAAATATTGAGCAAGTAATGTGAGGTTTTGTTACTTGGTTTCTCATTAACTTAGGAGAAACACCTTAGTAGCTAATGGGAGTTACTAAAAGACTTGAAAAGGAAGCATCAAGACTTTCCGTGTGATAATCGACCAAAGTTAATTCTTCTTTATAACTGATGTGTTCTGCATTCACTTTGAGGAAAAGTGTTGTCCTGTTAGTTTTTCATGTCCTGAACAACTGGTGGAAGACTGGTGGGCTGATAAATACATAGAGGGATATGAATGTCATAAAATGTTCTGGACTTTTTGATTCCTGTGATACCTTCTTGGATTTTTACTGTTGCTTGTAAAGAATTATTTGTTGGTTGGTAGTATTGCACAGCTTCTGTCTTCCTAGAGTTTTCTTTTGCCTGAAAGGAAGATAAAATTTGTTTACTTGTGAAAGAAATGAGAAATCCATGTCATCAGTGTTAAAGCTTTGTTTACTTACCCTCCAAACTTTCTAGCCATACATACAGCTGCTATGGATATGCTGGGAGGAGCTGGAATAGAAAAACAGTGCAGGAAAACGGACATCCTGGCAGATGCTGCGTATTGCATTTTGACAAAACCAAAAACTTTCACTGGGAACTTCATTATTGATGAAGTTCTGCTGAGAGAAGAAGGAATTAAGGATTTTGATGTTTATGCAATTTCACCAGGTAAAAGAGATCTTTAAAGGTGAGAAGTTCAGGAAGGAGGGAAGGATATATGGAGAATATTAATACAGTTTTGTTTCCTGGAGTTCTTAAATTAGTTTATAAAAAATGTTGATTTGTCTCAGCTTTGAGAGGCATGCCTTACTGGAAAGTCCATGCTGATCCGGAGTTTAATAATTAAATGCCTATTAAGTTAAATTAAGAAATTCTTTAATGAAAAGAAAACCTACCTGTGCTGTCAATGAATATATTACTATTTAACAACTCATGAGATAGATTTTAATGTTTGTCTTCTCTGATGTTCCTTACTGTAAGCCTAGAAGCCTTCTAGGTCAGATTTTAAATGAACAAAACTCTTAACCTTACTTCATGCTATGTTTTTCCTTCAAATTTACTTGTAAACTGAGATACAGTAGTACCTGACTGTAGTTTCAGATGAAGTGGTAATTCATCAAGTGATTCTACTGTGTAAATCCAAGTTATTTGGATTCATTATTACAATTTTCCTCTCTCCTAGGTCACCCCCTGATGCCTGACTTCTTCTTAGATGTTGAAATTGACACTACAGCTATGAAGCAAGAAAGATACGGTAGGGAAAGCACTGTGTGTACAAGTACATAATTTCCATAATTAATTTCATCTCACAAAAATGAATGTTTTCCTTTTTTCCACCACGAATTGGAGCTCCACTCAAGGTTTTTAGCAAAAACCCTTTTCCCATTTGGAGAGTAATATTCATGGAAGTGACTATTTAGTTAAAACTGGGGAAGAAATCATATCTCCTGCAGGACTTTCATGGTGTAAAGTCAGTGCATTATTTTGAAGAATTCTTTTTTAGTCATCTGAATTGTAGTAGTAGGGAGGTCACAGGTAAGTATTGCTGGAAAAAGAAATTAGACTGCAAACAGTGTATTTTGCAGGACTATCTCCTTTGCCTTGCTCATTTATATAAAAGAATATGACATAAAGCTTCCATGGCTTTTTGCATGAAGGGTGCACAAATTACACAATTAAGATAACTCTTGGATGAAATGTAGAAATTTTTTTAGAAAAGCATTGCTTTTGTTTTTCCAAAATTTTTGTATGTCAAGGTGAAGGAGAACTAAGGATGCTGAACTGGTTTCATAGGAATGTCAAAATAGGGATAAGGCCAGGGCAGAGGAGGCAAACTTTGTGTTCCTTTCTGTTGAAAATACTCCTTGGGCAGTCGCACCAGAAGCATTCTGCCAGGGGCAGATAGTGTTAGTTCCGTGGGCTGCCAGTGCAGGTTACTTTGTAGGGACTCACAGAACAGAGCTAATTATTTTTTGATACTGAAGAGACCTAAGAGAAAATGCTTTCAACAGCATTTTAAGGGGTTGTTCAACTTGATTGACTTTGTAAATTGCAAAAGCTTTCATTTATTGTTAAATGTGCATGTTTATTGTGGTGAGATAAACAACTGATGAAAGCAGTAAATTAATCTCCACAGTAGAAGCCTTTGCAGAAGAATTTAGGAAAATATACATGTTCTTTCCAAGACAGACAAGACAGAAGTGCCTTGCAATGAAAGTGATGGCAATTAAAGATGCTGATTTTTCTTTTTATTCGTCAGGAGTGTATGGATTACAGTAGAAAACTGTTGTGTGAGCATCTGTAATGAACTGTAAACAGTCAGAATTAGAATTTTGCTGTGGTTTTATTATTACTTTTGATTTATAAGGAATTGAAATTTATTGCAGAATTACATTTAGCAACATGCACCTATTCAGATTATGAGATGGAGAAAGCATCCTTTAACAGTGTTAAACTGAAATGATAAAATAATAATTTTCCTTACTTTGAAGCTTAAATCTTTTCAAACTGCATTCTCTGCTTATGTTTCTACATTCATTCTTGAAGTGGTTTGCATTTGAAAGAGAAAAGTAATCTTCCACATAGGTGCTGCCCAAGAGGAGAAGAAATTAAGTGAATCCCAG
>VWYI01051407.1:0-14699 GCA_013399455.1 Anthoscopus minutus
TCGATTGTTTAAAGCCTTATTTTTTTTTCTGATCATGTTGAGCAGCATAAAGATACTATGAAGAGTTCTGTGACATCTCTACATGCAAGCTAACACTGCCTCAAGTGTGGCCATATATGCTCCTATGAAGTTTCCACATAAAAATTCAATTGCATGCATTCTTCTGACTATTGTCATAGTCAGTATTATGGAAATAACTCAGGTACTACAATACTGAATCTGCCCTTCTAAGACCTCTCCAAACTAATTTTTGTTTTAGTATTAACAGCAGCATCTGACCAAAGAATATACTGTCAGTTTACATGTATATCCCAGGAAACTGGTGAAAATTTATCCCTATTACATTTCTCACAAACATTTTATCTGCCTTTCCCATCAATGTGTTGTTTTCACAACAATGGCACTAGGGCATCTACTATCTAGTATAAATATCATAGAAGAGGAAGCAGATATTAATGGTATCAAAAACAATGAAAGTGACATAATTTGCCATGTTTTAGAGCAGCATTAGAATGTATAATAGACTTTTTAATAACACAAAGTGAGACTGATTTAGAAATCTCTAGAATGACATCTGAGAAGGACTTAGAGAAGCTGGTAAAAACAAATGACAACTAATTTATCTTTCATGTTGGCTGTGGCAGTGATTTAGTATATTGTCTGTGATGCTAAATATACATCATAAATCCCTCCAGCAGAAGCGTTATTATATTCATCCATCTCTACCCTATGAGCCAATAATTTCTTCTCTCATAAGCTTTATTGTATAAAAACAAAGTCATTATATAAAATAAAATGTAGGCTACAGTCAGTGATCTTACATTAACCTAATGAGGATTTTATCTCAAGAAAACATCCTGGACAGACCCTGTGGTCATGTTTTATAGTTAAACACTATTTATTGACTGACAGTGGGTAAGACCTTTTGTGGAAGATAAAATGATATAGTGGTCTTTATAAACATAAACTGATCAAGTAATCAGTTTTCTCCTTCAGTATAAACTACTGTATAGAGTTTATTAGCAATATGAATTGGAAAGAAAGCCCTCGACATTTTATAAAGGAACATAACAAAAGGAGGCATCATTTTACTAAGACTATGTGAAATAATTGAAATATAAAAGAAAATATTAATGGAAAATTAATATAAGTGTGAAGAGGGTCTCCTTTTTAGTCAGTTAGCAATAAAAATTCAGACAATTCAAACAATTTGGTGGGTTTGAAGCACCTAGTTCAATGTTCAGCCCACTGGTAATAATAGTGCAATAAAGCACTATGGTGGGGACACACTCACTTCCTGTATCTTCGCAGGACTTCAGGATTCAGCCTGAGAATAATTCAAATGGTGAAGCACTGCACTGAGGATTAGTATAAAGAATACCAAATATCTGAAAAATGCAAGTTTCCATCACAAGAGTAAAAGTCAGTGGGCAATATTCAACAGGGCCATGGGGCTATAGCTTCAGATGTGGTGCGTTGGTTTTTTTTTATAGTTATGGTATTTGAATTAAGTTATTCAATCATTAACACCCACTGAAATTTCTCTGCACTTACAGAGATGTTTATGAAACTGTCATGATAAACAGTATGACTAAAAGAGGCAAAATTCCAGGTTTTGAGGGATATTCAAGGCCAACTTTAGCAAACAACAGGGTATTCCCTGTGAAAGGTTTCACAGTGGAGATAAAACACCATTTTCTAATGAGAAATTTGACAGTTTTACTCAGCTTTAGTGACATGTGGTAGAAAAATATTTAGAATAGCTGTTAAACATCCTTGTTGAAGAACAGGGGTTAGGAATGAAGAAATAAAAAAGTTTGTTCAACAGTTGAAGAGAATGAAAGTTTGGCGATTCTGTGTTTCACTTATTCAATTAATAGTGTATTGTGATTTATCTTTTATAGCAGATATACAGCCACCCATTTAATCTAACACACGCTTTGAATGCACTTTATAATTGTATAATTTATCAACACTTAGCTATTTGAATAATAAAGCCAACTGATTGGTTTTAGTAGAACATCGATTATATGTCACTGCCAATATCTCAGTTTTGAGAAATGTCGTCTTCTGTTGCAAAGCATTAGCGTGTCTTTGATTTTATGATCATTTCTTTGGCAAGATCAATGAGCCTGGGAAAGCCTACAAAATATCAGTACTTAAAGTCCACCTTGCATCATTTTGCAAGGCTTAATCATCAATGCAAAACAGGCAGCTTTTTTTGTTCCAGAATAACACATATTTCCTACATGGTTGTGCACTAGCATCTTCACAAGGGTTTTCTGAATGATTTCTGCTACTATTTCAGCTGATGCTAAGTATCTCTGTTTACTGTTGTCACATAACTCTGTGTTATGTGATTATTATCAACATACCTCAAAAATAAGCACAAGAAGTTTGGTTCATATGATTCCCACTGAGAACTAGAGGTGGAGATGTCAGACTTCTTTACATGATCCTTTACATCATAGAGGTCAGCTGAAAACCAATACTTGACATTTTTGTGCATTTTGTTTACTGAAGGAATTGTTTTTATCATTTAGTCCTATGACCTGAGTGCCAGGGATGCCCAAACCTGCACGATTTTAATTTTCAGAGAAGCATTAGCAAGACTTAGGGGAAATTCCCCAAGATTTATACCAGAGTACCAGAGACTTCTCTTGTTACCCACATCTATTCTGGGACTGAAACAGTAAAATTATGCAATGAACAGGAAGGAATTTGCCAGCCAAACTGAATTCCAAACTAATTAAAACCACCTGCTACATGGGAACTTTGCTCATGTTCTAAGAGAGGTGAAAAATATTCTCTGTTTTTCAAAGCAATCAGCAATAATGGCATTTTACTTGCTGCTGGCTTATACTAATAAATTGACAAAAGCAAGTTTTGGGGGATTTTTTTTTGAGAGAAAAAGAAAACCGACACTGCTCACATAAGAAAGACAAATCCTTAAGAAAATAGGTGCAATAAATGAAATTAATGCAAATGAATCAAAGATTTTGCATCAGAAAAGGAAAAAGAGAAAGAAAAAGAAAACAGGATAAAAGTACAAACTAGGATCATAAAAAAATTTTAAAAGTCCTGACACAACAGGGAACATGAACCTTTATATCACTTAGCAAGCCTTTTATTTATGTATTAAATGCTGAGAGATTAGCTTTTCTACTCATGCACTGGGATATCCATTTCAGTACTTAGCTGTTACATCATTTCAAAGCTGTTAAGCATATAGAAATCTGTGCTGCCCTGCAGACAGGGGAATCTTGGCAGATTCTCAGAAAAAGTAGAAACAAAAAGTTTTGAGCAAGAAACATGAGCATCGCAACTATTTATTTTCGGTCTTTCCTCTTACTGCATGTTGGCCTGTACAACAAAACAGGCTATTATTATGTGAAACTAGGAAGTGGAAGTTTGTTAACCAAGGCATACCTAATTTGGGTTCACTGAGCAGGCTGCATGCACCAGAGTTTGTCAGCTGTTGGTCAGACAGCCAAGTTGCACCAAACAAATCCATCTTGGTTTGCAAGGTAATGCTCCTGCCATTTCCTCAGTGGGAGCCCTCACTGCATGACTGAAACTGTCTCCTGAGCCCATAGTGATAAGTGACCCTGAAAAAACTCTACGAAAAGATGATCCAAATACCAACTGAAGCTAAACGCATTTCAAGAAACCCTAGGGACATCAAATTAAACAACATATTTGGAATTTCAAGCTTTTTTCACTGTGATGCCTGTAGAACAGTAGAGATTTCACAACAAAACCATGGAAGTGCTGATATATCTGAAAGGTGTATATGCAGACATTAGGCCCTTATGCATTTATCTTTCCCCTCCTTTTTCACGGTGACAGGTGAGCTCAAAACAAACAATCACACTAACCAAAGAACAAGTGCATAAAGCAGATACACATTAAAATCTCCACATTTTATAATATTTGAAGAGTAAAAAAATTTTTAACAAAGAACACAAGAAATATCCCATTAAGAACACTGGTTTATCAAGACCACAGTTCTGACAGGAATCATAGAAAATCCATTTTAGGAATAAAATACATTCTCAGCCACTTTCTGTGGTACATTTTCCTCTGCATGTTCCTGGTATCCACAGCTGTTTGATTTGGGATGTTATGGCGTTTGTATACACTTATTGGCCTTAGTATCTGCTGACCGTGCATTTACAAAATCACCTAATTGTACAACCTCATTAATCTGCTTTAAAGTTTACTGACTAGAAACATATGTGTTTCAGAATAATCTGATACATACTGCTTTGAAAAATGGTATTTAATTCTGTAATTGAAGATAGAGCTGTGTTTTAATGAACTCCTTTATGGCTAGTGAGAAATTAAGTATTACCCCACCCACGTATTAAGAATTTCAAACCTAGAAATGAAGGGTGAGGTCTTTCATAAGCATTCGTAATCTTTGGGATATTAAAACATAAATGGCCATTCCATTTCAGGTTCTTATGGTTTAATTTAGGGGTTTTTTTTCAGATTTTCAGATTAATTTTAATACATTCATTCAAACAGGTTTTACTCCAGTCATTTTGTACCAAAAATGTGTAAGTCTGTGTTTGATTTTTAATGAGGAGAAAGTTGTTAGCTATTTTTCATAGAGGGCTGTGACTAATTTTATATTATAGCCTTGGCTAATAGATAATTAAGTGTTTCACTCAAATTAGCTATCACACAGCTAGAGGAAAAGTGGGAGGAAGCAAAAACTTGGATTTTGCAATAAATTTTGTACTACCAGCTTCTGAACACTTCTGTGAAGCAGCTGATAGGAAATGCTATACCAGATAAGCATAACCTATGTTTGTATTTTGTTAATACCAGTCTCAGAAGCTTAATTTAAAAAAATAAGAGAAGCTTAGCAAAAGAAATGACAGGCAGAGGAGGAGGATCTTCCACAGACACAACTGAAGCTGTACAGACTCCAAAACTAATTTCCTGAGTCAGGTACTCACACTTTTCACTCTGGTCCATTACTCTTATTACTTAAATGTAACCCACTCACACTGCAGCTGTGTAACCTGTGCCTCTCCTCAGTCCATCTCCCTCCAGATCAGCAGAATGACTGACACCTGCCTACACACATCCTGTCCAAACAGTTCCCTCTCACCAAGCACACACCTTTGTAGGATGCTGTTGAGTGCCCCCAGGTAAGCTAACACCACAAGATGTTAGTAAGTTGTAAGAGCAATCCTTAAGCCACCTAAATCAAGAGATGGGCTCCTGTGTAATGTGCTTAACAGAGTCCCCTGGGTACAAGGAATGGGAAGACACCAGACCAGCACAAGGTCCTTTGCAACATGGTACTCAATGGCATCAGCCCTTGTAATACACCAGAGTCAACATTTGCATAAAGGTGCTGGTATTTGAAATATTTTTTCTTCAACTACCACTTTAAAAAGAGAATCACCCATACATCATCATGATTGCTTTACAGGAGTGGTCTCAAAGCTTTGTGATGATACATCAGAGCAGACAGCCAAGAAAGAACCATCTACATTTTTCTTCTATTTATTCGATAAATAGAAGCTTCTTATCAGAGCTGAAGGACATACTGTCTCTTTTGTCTCATGTCTGCTATTTGGATCAAGGATCCTGCAAGTTTGTTTTTATGTTATATTGACATGAGTATAAGGAGTTCAGCTGAATTTAGAAAGTTACTCAGATACCAATATAGAAGTTCTTATTGATGCAGTAGATTATATATTGTGTTTATTTTTCATGCATTTTCTGTCACAGCCTGGTAGCTTCTTCACTAATTCTTTACTGGTCTTCTGCAACTCATATTTCCTTTCTTATAATGTTTAAAGACAAAATATGATTAGTTCCCTAGCAAATAGAGGCTTAAAAATTAAATAGGAAATCAATACATCAAAAAAAGATACTGAACCAACACAAAGAAAAACGGACGTTAATCATCATTAAATGCCCACTTCTACCTAATTGGGAGAGATACACATAAAGAATGTGAAAGCAGATGTTCTTCACTCAGTTTTCGCAAACTGGAAATTTCTGCCTGCTCAAGAAGGCAGCAATAATGCAGATAGGTGGAAGCCTCTCTTCCAGAACAGGTGTTTCTCCAGGCACAGAATTTGCAAAACCTCAGAGTTTTAAGGTTAGTATATTATGGAAAGAGGTGTCAAGTTTCTACGTGGTCAAGGTGAGAGTCATGTCTATATTTAAGCAGCAAAACATTCTTTTTGCTTTCTGCGCCTTCACTTGCAGTCACTCAGTAAGGAGGAACCCAATGTTCAAATTCCTCTTTGCTAACTCTATTCATATACATCTCTGTTCTACCTAATCCTGTTTTGGATATTTGCAGAGCTAAAAATTTTCTATCAGAAATATCTCAAAACTTACAGCAATGCAATTATTCACTGGATGCAACATTAATGCTATAGGGAATGAAGTGTTTTATCTTTGAAGTGCACATTATGAAAGACAGAATAAGAAATCTCAGCTGTCTAATGAGTGTGACCAACTTTGGTATTGTGACCACTTATTCCCGCTGCTCCCAGAGGGTGTTTAATCAGGAAATGCAGTTTGCTGGCAAGCCCACTGAAGTCAGCAGAGGGTGAGTTCTGACCATGGTCATACTTTGTACTTGTATACAATTCTAACACAAAATGAAACATCCAAGCTTCTGGTACTGAGTCTATGGTTCTATAATGTGAGAGCCATGCTAAAGAATGAATTTCTGTTGTTCATGTAGTGGTGAGTAAATAAAAGTTCTGATTGTTCCTGATGGACAAAATTAGATAATATACCCATCAGTGTTTAATTAAAAGTTTATACAACTTATTGCTGAGATTTCTTGATGAGCTTAATATAACAACATTTCATGTTTTACATTTTTTAAAAAATTAAAACCATCTTAAATATATTTCTAAAAATTGCAGTAGCTGTTGTCAAGCCACTACAGGGTTTCAGAGGTAACATAGGCACACAAATATTCCTGTCTGAATTTAACTCATCTTATGCTATGCACAAAAAGAACTGAGCTGCTAAAACACCCTTTGTAATAAAAAAACCCTTCCAGGGAGAGGAGGTAAGCACCTCTCAACATCCCCTCCTCACAAAGCTGCAAAGAGAAATGAGGTTGCTTTCAATGAGGACACAGTATCCTAAATCACAGGACATCCTTTTCAGCCCTTTCACCAACTTTGTTGCCCTCTTCAATGTATTTTCAAGCACCTAAATGTACTCATATACTGCTTTAAAGTGTATTTTGTTAATCATTCTCTTCAGTCTTCCCATTTTGCTTGCTTGTACCACAGAACACAGAGAGTGAGATGAGGAAAAAAATCAACTGCACAAGCATAAAATAAAAAATACCATATTAGTCTGCCCTTTGCAGCTGGAAAATAAGTGGATTATGAGTGAGCAATAAACTGTTCCTGCAGGAAATTAGGAGTCCTTTTAGTAGGAATATTACAGGGAATATATTTCTGCAACTCAGGACTTTTAATCCCACTTAGATGACTATGCCACAAACAAGCATCTTCAGGAATATGGTACAACATACAAAAGCTGTTTGGTTTTTACTCACATATGAATAAACACGGAAAGATTTGGTCTAGAGAAAAACACAGTCAAAGACTGCCTACAAAAATTTTCCACCACTGAAAACCTATTATAAAAACTGCAGTTTCAGTGTTCTCCATGGCCCCTGGAGAAAAAGAAAAAAACATTAGCTGTACAATTTAAAAACTCATATTATGGAATGCACTCAGACTGTTACAGTTAGGAAGTAAAGCAAGCCGTCCTTATTTAAAGGTATGGAGAACAGAGGGGACTCATAGGGATAGGGATACATTTAAAAATAGATCATGTTTAATTCTTTTGCAGAGTAGGATGCATAACACTTACTGCTATATGTTTTCAGTGATTTGCACAACTGTAACAAAAGTAAAAAAAAATTCTGCAGAAAATTACCACAATTCTGGCTTTGGTTTCAATTTTTGAAGTAGGACACTGCACTTCAAGTGTGTACTTCATTTTCTACCTGTTATAGAAGTAAAGATAGTAATATTTAATTTCTCTGAAGTCTGCACAAGTTGACCAAATTATTTTGAAATAATCCTCTGTTTTTCCATGTCATCAAATCATATGTTTTTATAGCTTAGAGAGAGTAGCTCTGCATAGCACAGAGAGTATCTTGGAGGCAGCATACAGTTTGCTATAGTAACTTTTATTCACACTTTTTAAAAACTTTTTTTTTTACACTCTCATGCCTCTGACATGTGACCTGTGTATTACCTATACTTATTTTAATACGGCTCTTAAGAATTCCTTTATTAAATGTTTTTGTAACCTATCTGCACACAGTAACAAAAGATCTTACTTCTCCTTGACCAAAGTACTAAACTCCCTTTAATACTAACTCTTAAAAACGTTTCTCTTATTTTTTACAGGAACTCAGGGGGCTATACTATAGATGTTCGGTTCAAGATTAGTTGAGATTCTCAACATTCAGATACAGTCAACAGAGAAAGCATCACAAGTAATTTAAGGGGAATCACCTGAAATCAGTTGTTGGCTTCGTTAAAGATTACTGGCACAACAATCTAAATACACAATGCTATTGACTCACACACTCAGCTGAGCATGAAGAAACACACTTCATTGAAATAAAAAGTGCTTTCTCTGTTGTTTACTGCTATACCATTGAAACCATCTGCAATTGAATGCAACAGTTCTAAGGAAGGGTAACACAGAATCTCAGAGGGGCTCAGGCTGGAAGGGACCTTGTCCACCCCTCACTGCTCAAATCAGGGCAAACTCAAGTAGGCTTGCTCAGGATCGTGCCTAGGGAAGTTCTGAATCTTCAAGGAAGGAAATTTCACAACCAGCCTGCGAATGTTGCTTCAGTGTTTGACTGCACTCTTGGGATTTTTTTTTCTCAGATTAAATGGTTCTTATGTTTTAGTTTATGGACTTTGCCTTGTTTTATCCCTTTACTGGATACCACTCTTTAAGTCCACCCTTCCAGCACTTGTAAGGAGAATTAAGGAGATTGGTTTCACATGCACAATCATTTATTTTCAGCATGAGAAAGAGTTGAGGATATTAACCTAGAAAATTATCTTTATCATATTTATATATCTGAGTCAAAAATCTCCTTTGATATACATAGAGAGCACTGCCAGGCTGAGGCAAGCAAACAGAACCATTGTTCTCATTAACAATGAATACATAATTGAAAAATTAAGCTTCAACTGTAAGCAACCAGAGAATTTGATTTGACTCCTCATATATATTGCTTCCTAGTTAATGTTACCATGACTAAGCTTAAAGAAGTTGCATCTACCGAGCTTTAATTCTTTTTCTGAATGATATAAACATGGGCAAAATACAGTGCAGTTAGAATTTTTAATTCCATACTCAGCTGAAGAGAATCCATATCACAATGCCAGGATTTGTATTATTCACAGGCATTTCAGAACTATCACCTTGCCTTGATGGAAGGACTTTAAATCTGTATTAGGCTAATGCTTGAAAATGGCATTTGTATTCTAATCATGGACTTTGACCAGAAACACAAAAAGAGCTGTCTTCAGATGCCAGCTGGGACAATCAAGAACCACTAGCAACCTGTGGAGATTTCAATCGCTGAAGCAATTGACAGGTTAGTTGGAGCCTAATTATTTCTGAAATGTGAATAAATGTCTACAGCTTAAAATGAAAGAGCTAGTATTTTAAAAAAGAAAAAATAATCTAGATAGAATTAGGAAATTGTTCATTTTTATCCAGAAATCATTCATAATGAGTAGAGTAACATGAGACTGGTGACCTGTTATTAGAGGGGTTCCACACCTTCATTTTAGGCCCTTTGCTGTTCTGCATAAATGACTTGGACAGAAAGGGATACTGAGCAAGGTCGCAGAAGACACAAAATGGGGAGGAGCAGAATCTCTTGAAGGCAGAGAGACCTCGACAAATTGGAAACCTCGACAATTACCAGCCAAATGAAATTCAATAAGTGCCAGATTCCACAGATAGGATTGGGCCACTCTGGATATACGTAGACTGGGGCACGAGAGGCTGGAAAGCAGAGCCACCAAAAGGGCCCTGGGGGCCCTGGTCGATGGAAAGCTGAATGTGAGCCAGCAGTGCCCTGGAGCCAGGAGAGCCAACCCTGTCCTGGGGGCATCAGGCACAGCATCACCAGCTGGGCAAGGGAGGGGATTGTCCCACTCTGCTCTGCACTGGGGCAGCCTCAGCTCGAGTGCTGGGGCCAGGTTGGGGTGGCACAAGGTAAAAAAGACATTAAGTGCCCAAAGGAGGGCAAGGAAGATTGTGAAGGGCCTTGAGGGCAAGTGGTCTGAGAAGTACCTGATGTCATTTGGTTTGTTCAGAAGAGGAGACTGAATGGGGAACCTCATCACAGTCTCCAGTTTCCTCGTGAGGGGAGGAGGATGGGCAGACAGTTATCTCTCCTGTGGTGACCAGTGACAGGATGCCAGAGAACAGCCTGAAATTGTGTCAGGGGAAGTTTAAGTTAGATGTTAGAATAAGTTTCTTGGGCACTGGAACAGGCTCCTCAGATTCATGGCACCAAGCCTGACAGAGTTCAAGAAGCTTAGACATGCTCTTGTTCACATGGGTGTCATTCTTGGGGATAGTCCTGTGCTCTGTCTGCTTCCCTAGGGAGCTTATTCTGGTGCCCATCCAGATGCTCTGGATGAAAAACTTTTCCTGATGTCCAACTTAAACATCCCCTCACTCAGCTTCATGCTGTATCCCTCAAATCCTGTCCCTGGTCATGAGAGTGAAGAGATCAGTGCCTGCCCCTCTGCCTCTCCTTGTGAGGATGTTGAAGTCAGCAATGAAGTCTGCCCTCAGTCTCCTCTTTTCCAGGATGAACACAGCCACTCCTCCTAAGGCTTTCCCTCCAAATCTTTCACCATCCTGCTGTTCCTCCTTTGGATGCTCTCTAATAATATCTTTCTAATATTGTGTTGCCCAAAACTGGGTGCAGTACTCAAGGTGAAGCTGCACCAGAGCAGCTTAGAGTGGGGCAGGCAGAGGTGAATAATTAATACACAATTGAGCTATACAAAGGAATACATGAAATTTAAAACCTTGAAAATAAAAACTAGAAGTCTGACCATGATGAAAAGGACAGAACTTTTTCTTATTTCTGAAGAATGATGAACTTCCATAGCTATCACAAACAACCTGACTGAGATACTAATTTCTCCAGCCGATGCTTTTGATACTGCATTCTTCCCTGAGCTTTGTGTTTTTTCAGATTCTGACTCAAAGTTTTCTGCTCTCATTAATTATAAAGCTTATTAATTATAAGCTAAAATGGAGTCTTTTTCACAACCAACAGTAGTTACTCTGATGAAAGAGAAGCAGTAGTGTTAAGTAGACTTAAATAAATGACTTTTCGTTCTGTTTTGGATAAACCCAGTCATACAAGAACAGATAAGCTCTTAAGGTACTTCAGGTTCTACTTTATTTAACCAGGTTTTGAGTTTGTGAGTGATACAGGTCAATGGCTTAATAATGTACTTGACAAATAGAAGTACAATCTCAGCAAATTCACAAGAACATAATTATAGATGTGCCATGAGAAGAAATAGCAAAAATATGAATCAAATTCAAACCAAGTATTCATCTTTTTTGCAGTTCTCTTTTCAGTTTTCAAAATTACCAGATTAAAGAACTACAAAAAGAAATTAGTGATGAGAAAAAGCTTATTAGATCATATTGTATTTGTCCTTGGCAATATAAAATTGCTCTCTGCAGCAGGTGCTAGTTCTCAGTGCTATCTCAGTGCTAGTTCTGAATGACCAAAGACAAAGATGTCACTCATCTACTGTGAAAGAAAAATGCTTTTATTGACATAAAATAAAGAGTTGTGACTTTATATTTTATCTAATGTTTCGTTTGCTCAGCTTAATCTTATCTTTCACATCTCCTCCAACCTCCAAAAATATCTGTCTTGCTTTTGACTGCTATTTATCTGAAGTAAATAGTTTTTCTCTTACTGTCTGACCACATGAAATAATTCAATAATTAAGCATGTAGATTTTTTGGCGGGTGCCTTTATTTTTTAGGCACAGATGGATCTGTAATAAGTATAACAGCAAATGCAATTTTTTTCTATTATCTTAACATTTTAACAGGGCGCAAATTATTAATTTGGAATTAATACCCACTAATATCCATGTGAATTATAATTTCTCGAATATACATTTGAATTTTTTGTGATCACATCACAGTGATCACATCACAGCCATCTTCACTCAACCCCTTTATTTTTCTAAGATACTGATTACATTCAGTCAAGCCCACAGAATGCTATCTGATCTTCCTTCAAGTTATAATTTTTTTCCATTAAAAAGCACTTTTTAGCCTTGCATATTACTAAGATCAGACCACCAAGCGTGCAGTTTCTCAAACTTCATTGACTCTTTCATAGTGTTAAAAAGCTTAGTAATGGGAGCTGCATTTTTGCAGCTTGAAGTTGTTAGATTTTTTAAAGAAGCTTTTAATTCTACAATTAAAATATAGATCATGTTACAAACACAAAGTAAGGTTGGCAAATTTTTATAATGACCACATAAATCATATGCATAATCACATTATATTTTTTATAACTAGCATATAATTACTTTCTAACATAAATTTCCACCGGTTGCAAACCGTTTACTGAAGTAGTACTTGAATTTTAACAATCCAATAAAACATACAGATTTTATTGCTCATCCCACTTTTACCCTATAGAAGCTTGGCTCAAGGAAAAGATGTTATTTGCTCAAAGCAGAAATATTTTCCCCATGAGCACTGTTCTTAAGATGGGGCAATATGATGAACCTGCTTTTAAAAAGAATCATTAGCCTGTGACTAGCCTTATGGGGAAAGGATTTTCCCTTCTGTACCCTCAAAATGAACTGAGAGGAGATTTTGGCAATGCTTGCATTTCTAAGTCTCCATCAGATGAGGGGTGAAGCATTTTAACCCCAGTCTTCCAGAAGTGTATGTCTAAACCGTTTGCAAGGATTTTGTCTCCCAGCTGCATGTCCAAGTCACGGACAGCAACAGAATTTTATACTGAGTGTGTCTTTTATCAGTCCTTCTTTACAGAGCTCTGTCTTGGCCTTAGATTTAAGCACCAATTAAGAGGTTTTTTCCTGTATTATTTTTGAGTGTAAGTGTAATGAGAGATTTGTAATGGTATGCTGTTAAAACTAAGACCACACAGTACTTTGAACACAATTTTTTAAAGTCCTTCAAAACTATAGAAATATTGGTAGCACTGAAGAATCACCTAAATTTTATAGCCAAATAAACAAACCATAGAAGATGAATAGCAGTTCTTAAAGCATTAGTGCAACAACAACACTTGTAGTTATTTTTCTCATTGAGATTGTTTCTGTCATCCAATCTTACATGCAGTTGGGCTAAGAGAAGCATTTGGGAATTAAGAGAGTTCCAAGAGCTCTGTAAAGCTAATGAAGGTCATACCTTATGGGCTCAGATTCTTTGAACAGCTAAATTCTACTGGAAATAATTGTGCCAGTAGATACACAAGTGTCTCTTCAGTCTGGCTCATTTCTCCCATGTCCTGGGTGTTCTGCAGTATGAAGTATTTTCTGTTGTACCACACAACATGGTCTGTCATTGTATCTCTAATGAACTTGGCAGACATATACTGAGCCCTACTATGTGTCTCCTGCCTATAACCAAGGTGCTTCTGACAAATCTGACCTCTGGGCAGTTTTAACCATCATCCAAATACTAGAGAAAGAAAATAAAAAGACTTTTATTAGGGAAAAAAAAAAGTGAACCTTTTTCTTCCATCTTCAAATATGGAAACACCATTCTATGCAACAACCATGACAAGAACAGACATCATTTTTCCAGCATTCTCCCATTACCTGGGAAAAGACAAAAAAAATCACATAATGGATTATGTGAGACCTTTTATCCTGAGAAAGAGTAATCTAATTCAGCTGGGACCAGTTGCACAGCTCCTCTCAGTCAAAATCTCACATCAGAGCACTCAGCTGGAGAACCCTTGAAAACAGAGACAGCCCTTATCAGCAATCTGCCAATAATATCATCACTGGCAATTTTTACAACAGTGCTCTTATATTTGGAGGCTTTATTGAAGTATCATCTCTAGGAGTCAGATGTTTTGTGAGGCTCTCAGATCCTATTTTTAAGCAAAGTTTTCCGATCTCACAGATCATGCACTAAAATGTAGAAGGGACTGATGTGATCATTTGTACCCTTGCATATCATTATAGGATTCCCCTTAACTTATTCAATCTTGAATCAGAGAATTATTTTTGAAGTGAAAGTTTCTGTGATGGAATTCCATCTTTCCATAATTTCAGACACAGATTTGCGAAGATTGGATTCATCTGCCCAATTAAGAAGTGAGAAAAATAAAGATGAACATGTAATTTTGAAAAACAGTGTTTTTTAATCTTACACATACATTTTAATTTTTGGAGGTGGATATAGTTAGGGAGATTTTATTCATAATTTGTTAGTGTTGCTAATATTGTGGGTGATAACCATATGCTTTACGCTTTTAAGAAACATATTCAAAAGTTGGCCTATGTATTAATTCTTCTCAGTAAAAAATAGGTAATAGGTAAGAGGAATAGAAAATATAAAGTTTTTTTGACATCGCAAACTTTTGTCACCTTTCTGCCTTTATGGAG
>VWYI01051414.1:0-13784 GCA_013399455.1 Anthoscopus minutus
ATTATATTTATAAATAAAATATTCTAAACTAATGAATCATTTGTTGAAGCAGATTTTGAAAAACATGTAATTAAAATATAAACAAAGCTGGCATGGTCTTAAAGACATAAAGCAGTAACTGCAATGCAAAATACACAGATTTATCTGTTTGTCTAATTATCAGTTTTGGACAGTATTTCAATTCAAATACCATTTATATTTAGGAAAACGTTTTTATTGGTCAATAGGACACTGGTATATATTTAATGCAGTACAGAAAATAGAGGTTTGCCTGAAACAGGTTGGTACCTGTTACCCCTTCCAGCAAAACGTATTTGCTCCTTAACTTAAGATCAATTTTTTCTCAGAAATATGTTCTCTAGCAGCTAAACATTGCCTTCCTAAAAGCTGTCAGATGATTATTTTCTCTTATGTCCATACTTTCCTTCAATATTATTTTTGCTCTTTTTTTAAAATTTGGTTTGCTCAGCTAACTGCTATTTCTCGGCAGCAAAATCAACCAGACAGGCAATATAAATTGCAGAAACATGTAGTAACATGTAGCACAATTGGTTTCAACAGCTTCTCACTTAGCAACACTTTATGTAAGGAAGGCAGTCAGGCAGAAAGGCATGGAAGAGCTCCCGGCAGCTGAGCCATGTGGAGGAGAAGCAGCTCTCTCCTCACCTCAGAGGAGAGACAACAAAAGCAGCCTTATGAGAATCCTGCTGGCTGTCAGCCTGACCCACATGGGTTCAGATGTGGCACTGCCAGAATGATGTAACAGCTTATCCCCTCTTCACATGGGCAGCCAGGCTGAGCCTGTCCAATACCTGCCCTTCACAGGCTGCAGATTTCCAGTAAAACCAACCACAGCTACCCTGACCTCTCAGACAAAGCCCTGCTAAAACCACCAGAAGCCCTTCCTTAACTCCAGTGCACCTGGATCATAATTTGTGTTTGTACTTATGCACACTCCTGTAGCATTTCAGATAAAGGAGGGCTGGCAATGTGCACTGCATGTTACAGATACTGTCTTTGCAGAGAACACCCTTGCAAGGGTCTTTTAATGGATTCTGACTATCACATTTACTGCGAAATGAACTGAGCAGATACTGTAGGCAAATTCATTAGCTACTTATGTCTAATTCTTGTTTTCATCATCATAAAAGCAGATTTCCTGTGGTTAACACAGTGATTCCAATTCCCTCTTTGCTTACACACATTTAAGTCAGCCACTCCTCCAGTGAATCCACAGCATTTAGCACATCAAGACTAAAATGGGTTTAATGTCTGAAGACTTGGATTAGATAACTTAAACATAGCTTTCATTCACCCTGGTCTAACAGCACTGTCCACAATTATTTTTAAGCTGTCTGTACACGTAAATTACTTCCCTCATCTGAACCAGGTAGTTGTCCCAATGGTGAAAGACAGCAGCTCTTTTGCAGCACTCACACTGTCCATGAGCTCAGGGTACAAAGCAAAGGGTGCCACATCCAATCACCATCACCAGGGAGACTTTTGGGAAGTGTAATGTGATTATAGTCAAATCTAGTTTATCAGAATGGGGTGAAAAACATTAAAGTCATTAGACAAAAGGGATTTTTGGATAAATGAAGGACACCTTGGAACTCATTTCATACATCTCAAGGGACTTGATCTTCTTTCAGATGAAGTAATGCTTTGATCAATGGCATTTTAGATGGCAGGCCCAACGGGCAGTATGGTCAGTAAGTCAGGAAACTTCTGCTGTTTCAATGACTGGCACAGGACTTCTTACTACTACAAGCCATACAGACACTGGCTTACACTGGTTTGAAAGGATAGCAGAGGAGTGATCCCACAGCAACTCTCAGGCACCAAGGAAAATATGACCTGGATAAAAAAGGGGGAAAGGCAGAAGGCAGGATGGAGAGAGGAGTTGTAAATCTTGGCTCCTCTACCATCCTACTTGAGTTTCTTTGGAAGACTTCTGTTCAGTTTAGCAGGGAACAGAAACATGGAGAGCTCAAAAGGTAAAGGTTTATGCTCTGTGCAAGGCTCTAGAGATACACATAAGTAGAAAGGAAAAGCAGAATTAAGAGAGTTTAGCAGCTTTAACAACAAACTCTACAAGTACATAGGAAGAACGCGCTAAGGTTTTTAAGAGCCTGAATATTCAAATAAAAATAATGCAGAAAACAGAGACAAATCCCATATAAATAAGGAAAAGCAAAACTATGAGAATATAATCAGAAAAACTAAGGAACAAACTGAATTATGATTAGCCAGGAACATGAAAGGCAACAAAAGAAGAATCTATATGATCTGAAATGCAGACAGGACAAGTTCAGCAGAGAGGCATAACAAAGATGATGCACAGAGGGCTACAACTCAACATACTCAACATTGTTCAATTTTCACAGGACCAACAGTGAGCAAATTCTGCATATAACTGTTTTAAAAAGAAGCAGAACTTCAGATTAGAATAGCAAAGAGCAACTTAAGAACACTCAAAACTAGGCAGATGCAGCTTAGAAGTTGTGTGGATCCTTCCTGACTCAAGAAGAGTATTTCAGACTTCAGAACAAACCAGACAAGAGTCTGCTTAATCTTCACAAACATCTTCCCAAACATCACACTCTCTCTTAAAAGGTCTCTTGAAGCTGTGAAAAACGAATCAAACCAATCAGTTAAATGACATCTTTGCAAAGATTCTGGAAAAAAATAAACCAAGTAGTTTACAAGTACCTAAGTACCTACAGGGAAAGAGAACTTAAAAAATGCTTCTGGCAGTATCAGTTTGTCAGCAACAAATGCCAACAAGCTCATCTCACCACTCCTGATTCTGCTTTTATAAAATTCAGGTTTCACCCCAAGTTAGGATGAGTTTGTCACAGGAAAGCATCTCCAGCCAAGATCACTGCAGCATACTACTGCACAGCAGCTCCCAGATCCAAAAGCAGGAAATCAAGAAAAAAAAGACTGAACAGCATATTGAGAGACAAGGCCCCAAACACATAACTAGACAAATCAGGAGTAAGCAGCTTGGCAGTAGTTTGACAGGAAAAGGCTTACTGTGGGCAAAAAAAAAGACGAGCCACAGTTTTGTTTATCCTAATGGGGATGCTTCCCTAAAACACTGGGATAATTATTCCATTTTCTTTGGTGGTAGTGTCTCAGCTGGAGAAATGCCAAAAAGTGGGGTTTGCACAGTAAGATAGATACTGGCAAACTGGGGAGAGTCCAGATAAGCAAAAGGAAGAGTTTGGAAAAACATTCTTCTAATCTTTCATTGTAAAGCACATGTTTTCAGATAGGTTTCTCTAAAGCACAGAAAACACAAGCAGTAACAAAAACTTTTCAGATAATATAATTTTTGAAGATAAAGGAAGAAAGCAATTACATTCTAAACCAATGAGAGGATGGGTGAGGGGGATCAAGGAGGGGGGAATAAAAGAGTAATTCACTGGGCTAATTAAAAGCAAATCTCTGTGTGTGTGGGGTGTGTGGTAACTAAACCCCCTGCTACTGAGGAAGGTTGAACTATTTATTTTTATACAAAAAGCACCAGGACCAGTGCCTAGACAGGCTGGCATCCTCCTTGAAGAGAATAAGGATCCTGCTCTCCTGCAGGCATCTAGTTTCTCTAACTGGGCAACTGGCATAGGCTCCAGAAAAACCCACCTGGCCACAGGACTGATTTACACTGCCTTCTCTCCATCCTGCCCAAGCCTAATGAGAATTGCTGGTGCACAGGATAGCACTGCTCCCTCCACATCATTCTCATCTGGGCCAGCTGGAGTGCTGGGAATCTCAGCCCCAGTTTGCCATTAAGGTGCAGAGAGCTGCAAAGTCTAGAGCTTCGAGGACACTGGGGCTGAAGAAGGAATGCCAAGGGGAGCTCCTGGAGGGCTCCCACTACATCAGCTCAGTCTCTCAGAGGACAAGGCCTGTAGCTCTTCCATGTGAACCCCACCTACTCCTTCCCTCTTTGCTACTGGAGGACCTCAGTGGGGTGGAGAGGGCACCAAGGCTGGCCCCTGCCTCTCCACAATGCCATTGAGACTGCACATCAGGATCTAGAGCCAATTTTTACTGGGTCTGTGCCCTGCCATCCCCCAGACTTCCACTTGGTTCCACAGGGTGTGACTGGCTCGGATAAAAGTGTCTGACCACTTATTAACACCACCATAAAGGTTGAAAAATAAAGATGTTCCCAGCATTTGCAAGGCTCCCTACCTCTTTTTAGAAAATTTCAAAATTTAAGTTAGTCTTTGGGGACACAATGGCTCTTATATTTGAGCAAAAAAAACCCATGCAATGATGCAGAACCTGTGAATGACAAACCAGGAGAGCAGCACTATTAAGAAAGTCTGCAGAAGGAAAGAAAAGGAGAGAATAAATGGAATAACTAATACACATTTGCTCCAAGGTTCTCTCTGCACCAATTGGCAAAAAGAATACAACTGAATCATTAATAATTGAAGGAACTTGAAGACAAAGAGATTTTCATCCAACGTTGAAGGGATGAAAGACGGCTGTAATGAGAATTCTGATGATGAAATTATTTGCGGAGGGACTGGGAAGAAGGAGGTTATATTTTAAAGAAATGGCTCCTTTGTAAGACAAGAGCAAGCATTCTCATTACTAATGCAGACAGACACATCTGAAAGACCTTATTCAGCTGATGGTGTCACCAAACACCCTTCTGGACACAAGCTCTCCACTAATAGTACTAAACAAGGATAGGAGACTGCTGTAGCAAAATATAAAGTGTCACTTGTTTATTCTTTTTAGCCTCATAAATCATTTAAAGATGAGTATTAACAAGCATCCAGTTTTCTGTGCCTTTCTTAAGAATCATCTCTGATGATTCTCTGCACATAGTTGATGGGACCTTGAGCTTTCATTGCTTTTGGAAGCTGGGCCTGCAGACCATGTCAGGACCAACATCAATACCAAAACATGGGGAGTATCCCTTCTTAGGGGCTGAATCTTGTATATAGGAACTTCCACTGACACCTTTCAAAGGCCCATCCGCAGTGGAGTCAGGCACACTCATGTCAGCCTCTAGTTCAAAGCCTGGAGTTTTGCACAAGACAGCTTCTGAGCAAACAAACTGTGCTACGAGACAAACAGCACATTAATTTTACTGGCTTGCTGCCATATTTGAAGAGAAAGATGTTAATGAAACTCAGCAAGACTGAAATGCACTGCTTTTCTTGTAAAAATGCTGCTGAGCCACAGGCAAAGTGCAAGTTCTGCAAAGGGATGATCCCTCTGCAGAATAAAAAACAATTCCATTGCAAAAACAGAAAGAGATCAGACTAGATAAATTTCTTAAGAGAAGGAAAAGTCATTAAGAAAAAGGAAAAACAACAAAACCAATCAAAAACCCCATCAAACCAATGCACAACTCTGCATCACTTACAGAAAGGACTACTAGGGTCCTACTGTGAACCAAAAGCTCACATTATCAGGGAAACCAATTCCAAATTAACTACTGATCCACTACAGCTATCCTTGCAAACCTTCCCCAATCCCAGTGTGGCTTGTGGCACCACAAATCACAAAGGCCTTTTCAGATTCACACACCATCATTCACCACAGCTAAGTCAGTAAGAAGCAACTAGTCCACTTTTCTGCAAGAAGGTATGACAGAAAATGCAACTGAGCATGGCTGAGCCTGTCTGAAGAACCAGCTGAACAGAAGCCAGTTAACAGGAGGTGTCCTCCTGCAACCCTTCACACCTCAGTGGGACTTCTTCCCACTCCACACAAAGATATTTTCTGGTCTGCTGGCTTTGCTCAAGCTATCTTCCACCATGCCCTGAATACCCTCACTGCCATTAGCAGGATGGCTGGGACTGGAACAACCACTCAGCCAAGTGAGTGTGGCAGAATGGATCCTGCAGATCCTGTTCTTGGCTGCAGTCTGTCTGAAGGTACATGCATGGAGCCACAAAAGCCCAATGAACAGAATCTAGTTTATGAGGAAACTGGGCTTTTTTTGTATTACTTTTTAGCTGCTGGGGATCTTGTTAGAGATGTTTTCCTTGTAAAGTGTTAGTCTCACCTTCACAGGCCCTGGATTTTGGACACTACACTACTTCCTTGAGTCTCCCTGGGATAATCCCTTTGCAGAACTTGCACTTTGCCTGTGGCTCAGCAGCATTCTAGAGAGTACAAAGGAAGCTCCAAGGGCCCCCACCAACCTCAGTGCAGCAAGGCTCTCCCAAAGATATATACTTACTTCCTACAAACTGACTTCAGATTACAAAGCAAATCCCAAATCAACTCAAATACAACAAACTTGGGGTGCAACTCTCTCAACAGCAGAAGTCACAATTTCCTAATATTTTGTACTACCTTCATTAATAATTTCTGCTTTCTGGTCAACACAAACCACAAGACTTGGAACTCACAACTGGCAAAATCATCCCTTAACATTTCATTGTTTACACTCAGATATAAATATTCTGCCTGACAGAGCTTTCACAGGACAAGAGATTGATGAAAAAGGAATGGGTTTTTTGTTACAGAACTTATACTCTACTCATTGTATATGTGATGTTTTTAAGAGACTGTGTGTCGATTTGGAAACTACCGATCCTCTCTTTGACTCAATCTCTTGTTCTTTCATTTTCAGAGACAAAATTTTGGAGAACAGAGAAATAAATATTTATTGCACTTCTTAATAAAAGGAACCATGAAAAGTCATTAATAACTCAGCAGCTTTACTAATAAAAATACACAGGGCCATGCCAAAATAACCAGCTGGTGACAAAACCTACACCTGCTGCAGAGAATTGTAGGTCAAGAGTAAGAAAATTCCCATCTGGTAAAGTTGCCTGATCCTTTATTAATTTGTATTATTACTCCAGGGTATTTCAATTCTATGCTACAAGAATTCTATGTCATCTCTTAAGCTATAAGACCTCTATTAAAATTCATGGTAAATATTTCTCAAAGACTATCTACTGATTACATCCAAGTGCTGGGCAACAGTTTTTTTCCAGCCCTCTTTATTCCCCTAACAGATTCCATTTGGTGATCCTTGCTGGCTTCCAGCTGCTGCCCCTGCTTAGTCCAGCAGGAGGGGGCCCTGATGAAACCAACTTTCTCAGATTTTCTTCTGCCACTGTTTTCCAATCTTACATGCACAGATCTCTACTCTGATCTCTTCTTCAGCCTCACTTGAGGGCAGGGTTCTACATTAAAGAGGCAAGTCACTCAAAGAGCACACACTAAGGGTCAGTGCTGGCTGGACCAAAGGGCTATTCTTTCCTTACATCTTTGGAGAGCCTCAAGAGCATCTTATCACTGAAAAGACATCTCTGCACATATCCCATATACTGACTGCCAAACACATCAGCTATTTCCCACTGTGTTAATTTTGCATGGCCTGGTTTTTGGTAGCAGAGGGATCAGAGGTGGGTGCTCTGAGAAGCTGCTGGAAGCTTCCACCATGTGCAGCAGAGCCAATTCCTGATGGCTCTGAAGATAGACCTGCTGCTGGCCAAGGCTGGGCCAGTGACAGAGGTTGGTAAAACCTCTGTGAGAACATATCAAAGAAGAAAATCAAAATGAAGTGGGGCACAGTTCTTTGCTTCAGTCAGAGAAGAGGAGGAGGTGACAACATGTGAGGGAAACAACATGGCAACACCAAGGGCAGTGCAGAAGAAGGGGCAGGAGGTGCTCCCAATCCTTATCTCAACTCAAGAACACTTCATTAATTATTCTTCCCTCTCTTCTGCCCAGCTGTGGCAGGGGAGGGTTGAGTAAGCAACTTCTGTGGGTGCCTGGCATCTAGTCAGTGTCAAACCACAACACTCACCTTTACTAAAATCCAAAATATTCTGTTACTCAAGTCTAACAGGATCTATCAACAATTAAATACTATGAATATTTAGAAGCATTAAAACCTTCTGGGGAAGAAAAAAAGGAAAAGGCATGAGCTTAGCTTATCCCCTGATGTCTGCTTATCAAAGCCTTTCCTAAGGGTCACACTTGATGCTTTCAGGTAAGAAAATATTGTCTCCTCCAGAGAGATTTAGGATAATTCTGAAATGTTTCTGTGCTATAAATACAGGAGCAAATGTAAGTAAATTTAAAATTAGATAAATGTGTAATACACACTCACATTGCTAACACTTCCATTTTTCCATCTTTATTCCCCTTGTTCTTCAACCTGTTTGCTACAATTTATAAACTTCTCTGACTCTGGCTTTCATCCATCTCTTAGCATACCTTAAAACCTTTTTCCTTGTCTCTTTTCATTCCCTTGAACAAGGGTGAAACCAAGTGTGGAAACATTCTCTATCTAAAGTTATATTTTATTAATAAGTATAAACACATGCATTGGTTCAGATTTACTCCAACACACACAGGCAAGACAGAAATAACAGGAAACTATTTTATTTTGTAATGCCTTGGTAGAAATGATTTTACCCTTCAGTAACTTGAAAAAAAGTCACTGTGACCAGAAAATGCTTTCTACCCTGCAACATGTGATCAGCAGATGAAGAGCAGGCAGAGTGTAAAGGCAGGTATCAGTTGAAGATTAAAAGTCTCCTTACTGCATGCCCCTAATATCCAGGTGTTTGCCATCTGATGGAGAACTTGGAGAATAAGATAAACTAAAGAGCTTAAGGAGCTTTTTTTTGTGCTTTCATTTTATTTCTATTCAACTACCACTCTACATGTTGCTATTTAATTTCTGTGGCTCAACGTTTTGCCCCTTTAAAAGACCAAAAGATTCTCTCATCCTGAACTAATCTTTCATTCTTGAAAAGCATTGGACTGAATCTCCTTATTTCCCCTGGGTATACCAAGGGTAGTGACAGCTGATCTTTGCCCATACTGCCCAGTCAATTATTCTTATTTTCTTTCTGAAGCCCACAAAGACTCTTCAGTACTGAAAGCTCTCCCAGTGTGAGGGCACCTGCTAAGAAATTAATGCATGAGACAAAATAATGGGAGGGAGGAGGAAAGGGGCTGTAAGGCAGTAAGCAGCTCACTGGAACCAGAGGCAAAAGCTCAGCTCAGCTCTTGCATCTCTGCCCTGACTTCCAGAAACTGGGTGAGAAAATATTTCCTCAACCCAGCTTTACTGCACATTTGGCCTTTCTTACCCAATAGCAGGGCAAAAGATTATTGTCTTGTTTCCATTTAATCTACACAGCAGTACCTTGAGAGTTCAGTCCCAAAGCAGCCCCAGGACCCAGAGGTCCTGCATTCACTTGTCCCAACCCACTGTCAGCATGTGTAGAGATGGACAATGCCTGCCAGCTGCAGGTGAGGTGATGCCTCAGTGGGGACCTGCTGAGGCACTTTCAGCTGGCATTGCATGACACAGGAATCCTCTGAGAACAGCACAGTGGCTTGGCTGCCACAAGATCCTTCTTCACACCTCTCAGTCCATGTGGAGGGTGAGCAGGAAAGAATGCAAAGAGGCTGCAGCTTGAAAATAGAGAGCGAGTGCTGTATGGACTGGTCCTAGAAGTAATACACACAAAAAACCCCAATGAAACAAAATCTCTATAAGCAAAGAGCAATTGGGTCCAAACCACATAACAGCTCATGCTGAAATAAACCAAGAATGTCTCTACCAGTCTCTCTAAGTGAAAAAAATTAAAACCCCTGGATTCAGCTGGGTGTCTTCAAGCTCTTAAAAGCCAAAGACTACCCCAAAGAATTCATTAAGATAAGAAAAACAGAGAAGAAAAACGGATTTTAAATAGAAGATTTGTCTCACCTGAAGATTCAGAGAAATTACATGGCATGAAGTGATGCCCAGCCATACACACAGGTCCTGCTGAAAGCCTGGCTGCTCTCAGGGAAGAGCTGATCCGAGCAAAGGCTGACCTTAGGGACCAGAGTTTGGGGAGAGAGGGGAGGGGCCCCTCATCTTCCCAATGAGATCCCAGCAGGAGCAGAGGCTCCAACTGAAAAGCCCATCTTTGGCAAACATGGGACACACATGCAGAGCAAAGCCCAAACAGACTCACTCAGTTGCTGGCTGTTCATTAAGCACGGTGCCATCTGCTTTACTCTGTCCTCTGAGGGCTGCTGCAGCAAGGAGGAGAACAGCCTGTTTGCCACACTCCTGCTGAGGAGCACAGGAACAGCAGGCTGCTCTGTGCTGAAGGGAGGCTGCCCCTTCCCCAAAAGCATCTGTGTGGAAGGGGCCATGGTGCAGGGCAGGCAAGAGGGACAGAACTGAGGGAACAAGACCAGAAAATAGCTGAGGAAAGCAGCCAGGTGACTTGGTGACCCATCACAGGCTCAGCACTGATGCTGCCAGCAAAAGGGAGCAAGGAGACTGCAGAGTGAGGACTGAAGTGGGATTTCACCTTGGAAGAACACCCATCATCCCAGTTATAACCAGAGTGCTGCCCAAGCTTGACTGGCATGCAGCAATCCTAACAAGAGGAGGGAACCCACATTCCTGCAGTTTTGCAGGATACACAATCACTGCTCCTAGGGAAAATTCTTCTAGAAGTTACTCCCAGACCAAAACTACCCTGATATTAAAGTACTAAGTACATTTGAGGCCCAGACTCCTGAAAAAATTTGTTTGCTGATTTCAGAGCTGTGTGGCTTCAGACAAGAAGACACAACAACCTTTGAAAGGGTGCCTTGAGGTTGTCACCAAATGCAACACAGCCACACTGAGCACATGCACATCTCAGGTGGTTTTGGGGATACCAATATTAGGTCACTCATCCCATCCCTCCACTGATGCCATCCTCTCACCTACTGTGGTTGGTAAAGCTTCATAGAGCACTGCTCTATGGAATCAAGTGCTAGAGAACTTCATATAATATGTGTGTGTGTGTGTATATATACCCAGACACAGAGCACGTAACTGTGAAACACCCCATCTGCTCACGTTACAACATTTTAAACACATGCAATTAACTGAACTGAAATGGCATAAGGATCATTCAGTGTCTTTTTCCCTGACTCCCACTATTTCCACCTTCCTCTCACCCTGACATATGGGAATGCCATATGAATTACTAAATGGATCATGCTAAAACTGGAGCCTGCAAAATCTATTTTTAATACAGATTATGGGGGGATATTGTCAGTCCATGGTACAGCATTGTTTCTCTTACAAGTTTGGTCTGTTACTACTTCTGGCAAGCCCCACTTCCAGTACTGACATCCCCAAATTCTTCTGTATTTTTCTTTGGTATTCTGAAACAAAACCTGGTTTCCTTGAGAGTTCTTTGGCGGGAACTTTGCAGGAATAGCAGGTCGGGACAGAGTTAGCACGCTGCAGTTTTTCCAGCCTGCTGTTGCCCTTCTGAAGTAACCACAAGATGCCCAGTTTTCCCTGTTAAAGCTACCAAGTTATTTATTAATCAATTATGTAGGACCGTTACCCCTGAGCTTTCATAAAATGTCATGGAGACACATAAATCATATGCTGCCCCAGGAAATGGACAGGGAAGGGTCCATATGGGGGTTTTTGTCCTCTGGTACAAACTGGGAAGGTTTACAGCTTTTTCACTCCCTCTGGAAAGCCCCTCCACCCTAAGGAACTGAAAAAACAAGGTCAAAGTCTTAGCAGGAGAAGTAATTGGGGCAACCTGATTTGTTTTTATGTTGATTATTAAATCCTGATGCAAAGCTAGGGAGATGTACACTAGAGATCCATCAGCAGACACAAAAATACAAAATCTCTTTACAAGGCTACAGCAAGTTCTATTAGGCATTTTAAAGCCAAGGCAGGTCAGGTCAGACAGTTATTATTGCTCTGAGCAGCTCACACATCAGTGTTACCATACATTACCTGAAATTACAACAGTTATCAAGAACATCATTTTCTCCTACCCTTGAAAATCAATTCAACCTCATCTTTACAGCCAAATACACCATCAGCAGTGCAGACTCAATCCAAAAGAAATATCATCAGATAAAAACCTTCAGGTGAAATCACAAAGGACTAGAGAGAACATGTGCCAAAACAAAGTGATTTCTGGACAGTAACTACTTCTTTTAACACATAGGGACTTAACAGAATTGGGCTCCACTGGAAGCTTTTTCTTCTATAATAAATGTAACAAGACAAAGAAAAACAATTCACACATACACAGAGAATTATGTGGATGCACAGTTTCTAACTGATTCCAGAAATTATGTTCATTTTTACCTCAGAAAATACAGGTGCTGCCTAGGCAAAATGGGATGCTAGGACTTATCCAGCATTTCCAGCTGTGGCTGGAGACAAACAAGCCAGGGGTTCACAGAGCTCCCAGTAGTTAAGGAAAGGTGCACTGAAATGTTTAACAAAGCAGAAACTGGAACTGATGTGTCATAAACTACTATCAACTACCATGAAACTGTTACTTCATTTTAATGTGCCACAAATCTGAGCCAGCCTCTTCAGGGTACCACCATTTCACAAGCAGAGGCAGCTCAGAGTCTCACACTTAAAATACTTTCACATACTTCTTTTGCCCTCAATGAAAAAGAAATTCCCACTCATTTCTTCCTGGCTACTCCCTGCAGGACTGAAACTTCAGAAATGTTCTCATGGTTTTCCCTGTGACAGTGAAATTTGTTGGCAAGGCTGTGCTTTCTTGCATATCAGGTTTTTACTCTTTACAGGCAAACTCCCTTTTCATCACTCAGCACCAGAGGTTTTATTTCATTTTTCCTGTTGTAATAATAGATCAAGGGATCTCAAACATTTTACAGCACAACTAGTATCTGTCATGGATTAGGCATCCATGCAAAGGAATAGAGACCCTGTGCTCCACATAAACACAGGTTTCTACTCTTCCTTCTTCAGAGGAGATCAGGAAGAAAAAGTGGGCATCTATTTCTTATGGTCAATGTGGCCAAACTCAATTGGGAAGGAAGCCCAAGTTGAGACATAACCACCAGAAAAAGCCAGTAAGAAATGAAACCTTCAAGAAGCAGTAGTGCTGGGGAGAGGCAGCATGCCCGAGATGAAGCTCAAGGGGAGAGACAGCTCAGCTTCAGTGACCAAGGCACTGCCCTCACATGACAGCTGAGCTCTTGGACTGGTCAGGTGGAGCTCCCCCATCCCATATGTTCCTCTGGCTCAGAGTGTCATACACTGTGCCTTTCCTTCAGCAGGGAGAAGGCATGGAGTGAGAAGGGGGCAAATTAATTCAGAAGCTCTTGGCAGGCATATAAGTAAAAAAAAAAATAAAGACAGAAGTTACGTAGAACAAGCCCTGTGTTGCCAAATGAAGTCATGCATGGCATAGTTCTGATTTGAGTATATTTTTAAAATATTTATTATTGTTGTTATTATTATTATTAGCATTTGGCCAAAGGAGACAGGAAATACCTTGCTGGTGATGTCTGCTCCCAGAACAAGCCAGTTTGGAATGCTGAATAGCTTACCCTGAAAAAAAGGGAAAACCAACTATTTTCAAGCCCCAGCTTAGACTGGTATTTACGTAAGCAGCATTGCAACAATTTTAGTTTTGTTTCTATTTTATAAGAGGCTATTACACGATGAGAACAAACCTTCCCAAGAATGCTCAGTTTTCTCCTCCTCTTAACTGGGCATGGTCTCCAAGGGAAGGGAAAATTTGCACACATATGCACTTGTGAAAGTTGAGTCCAATTTAACAGGAAAGAGCCTCTGTTCAGTTAAAAGTCTTAAAAAGAAATTAATCCTAAAAGAATCCTGCCTTTCAGATATTTAAACACAAAACCAGAATACACTGGCTCATCTGTAAAATAAAGTACATGGCTCCACTGGAGGATATAAGTTAACTCCCAGTCAAACCAAGTGTTAACTGACTGACATGAATGACTTGCTCCCTGCA